>JAMQGT020009993.1:0-10125 GCA_024447675.2 Pterophyllum scalare
GCCAGCCAGAAGAATAGGAAGGCCAGGCTGGAATTTGCCAAGAAGTAAAGGAAGGGCAAGCTTCCGAAATTCTGGGCCAAAGTTTTATGGACTGATTAGACAAAGACTATCAATTACCTTACCAATTTGATGGAAAGGCTAAAGAAAGGCTCTGCTCATGATCCCAAACTTAAAAGCTCATCTGTAAAACACAGTTGAGGTAATGTCCAGGCTTGGACTTGCATGACATCTTTATTGATGATGTCATGCATGATGGCAGCAGTACAATGAACTCAGAAGTCTGCAGAAATATTTTGTTTGTCAATTTAAACAAAGATTCAGCCAAACTGATTGGGAGATCCTTCATCATGCAGCAAGATAATGACCCAAAACGCACTGCCAAAACTACAGAGCAGTTCATTAGGGGCAAGAAGTACTTAAGAATGTTTTAGAATGCCCTAGTTAATCTCCAGATTTAAACCATATAGAGCAGGGGTGCCAAACTCAATCACAGGATGGGCCAAAATTGAAAACATGGTCTAAATTGCGGGCCGAACAGGATTAACATTTATTGAACATCTAAAACTGAAAATCATTTAATCAGCAATATGAATTTTCCTCAACACATTAAATAAGATCATATGTAAGATCATATTTTTCTTCAAAAATAACATCAGGGAAAATTAGAATATTTCAAGCTGATGAAAATTTGCAATTTTTCTTGGAAAAAACGCTGCCTAAACTGTGCAGCATGTCCAGTTACTTAACAGTAAAGCGCAGCAACGTCGAAAGTGGCATAAATTCCCTTTTTGCATCTGTGCCTCTCACAGGTGCAACTTGACTTGAAAAGCTTTCACTGCGCCATACATGTGCGTAATCACACGGTCCTGTCCCTGAAGCTGCAGGCTTAATGCATTAAGATGCTTCGTTATGTCTCAGAGAAAGGCCAGCTCACACAGCCATCTTTCATCCTGGAGCCCTGCTGAGACTTTTCCTTTACTTTTCATGAAGTTGGTAGATTTCCTCAGGCAGCTCATCACACCTGTTTGATAAGGCAGTCACCACATTCAGAAGCTATTTCCTCCAGAAAAGACTAAAACTGCCGGTGATTTAAGCCTTTGCCTCTTATAAATTTCACTGTCTGTATTACAGTGCTTATGACACATTCTATCTTCAGGACTTCGCTGCGCAGCATTTCCTGCTGTGTGACGCAGTGATGCACTATCAGCTCATCTGTGCAGGTCTTCCTCTGCATCGTCTCCCATATCTGTCCCACCAATCCACTCTTTTACCTGCACATCGCAGATGCGACAAAGAGACACACAGTTTACCTCCGATGTCAGCTAACAGGTCCTCTGCCTCCCCCCTATTTGGAAAGTCCCTGTTTTCCACTTTTCATTTGGCCATTTTGGGGGATCAGGCTAGCTTAAATGTCACTGTAAAAAGTGCTGACGATGTTTTTA
Organism: Pterophyllum scalare; assembly: GCA_024447675.2. Classification (NCBI taxonomy): domain Eukaryota; kingdom Metazoa; phylum Chordata; class Actinopteri; order Cichliformes; family Cichlidae; genus Pterophyllum; species Pterophyllum scalare. The sequence continues at coordinate 1,443 of JAMQGT020009993.1, forward strand.
TCCACTGATCAATGTGTTATTGAAAATGCAGGAAAACGGGTTAGTGCACAGGTCTTGGCCTATGCAGCATCTGTTGCAGTGCATTGTGGGATTTGTAGTATAAGTGGAACGAGCGCTATTTAATAATAATGATGATAATACATTTTATTTGTAAATGCCTTTCAAATACCCAAGGACACTTAACAGAATTTTAAAAAACAACAAAAAACCCCACAGACTATTAATAATAGCTATATAAAATTATTTTGCAGGTTGTATATGATTATATTGTGGGCTAGATGTGGCCCGCAGGCCTTGTGTTTGACACATATTGAATAGAATAGAATAGACAGCTTTTATTGTCATCAAGCAGGGAGCATGATGAAAATGTAGCAGATGCCACAGTTCAGTGCGTTTTCCTATGAAACCTAAACAAGAAAAAATAAAATTACTGTAAAACCTGTATATGTATAAAAAACACAAGCACTTACAGGTGAATAAATATGTGACAAATATGCAAAATATACCAGTATTGCACAAATGCCAGTTATTGCACAGAGGAGGATTCTGAGTTATGGTTCCAGTTGTGTTGAATATCCTGGTTAGTACTCCTGCCAACTGATCTGTGCAGGCATGGAGCACTTGCCCAGGACCCCATCCAGTCCGGCAGCCTTCCATGGGTGCCAGAGAGCATGCATTTTACCTACTTAAGAGGAGACTGAAGGGAGTCAACCCCCAAAACACAACTGAAAGACGCAGTGGTGAAATCCTTGAAAAACATCACAAAAAAATGCAAAAGTTTATTGATTTCAGTGGGTCACAGGTTTTATACAGGTCTTGCAACAGAATTGCAACTAAAGTCTCATTCACATTAATAAATAAATTCTTAAAACTCAAAAGTTTTATGTTTATCTGTTCCAATACTTTTACTCACATGCAAAATGGGTGGTTAAAATGCCACTAGCTTGGATTGGGAAGTCAGGAATTGTGGGGCTTCTTTGACTTTCTAAGTTGACAGTCTTACTTGAGGTTGAAAACACCAATTAAGAAGGTGAAATTTCCAACTTAAAATGAAATGCAACATAACTGTAAGTGCATTGTGGTAATGCTCAAGTTCTCCAGTAGATGGCCTCAAATACTAATCACTATTTACATCATATTTTTGAATTTTAAAATTTTATTTATTTATTTTCACTGAACAGCTCTACTAAAACCATTTTTGTTTACATCTCTAGATCCCTTCAAGCACTAAACCTAGTTTACCTGACACAGTCAGTGAAGGAAACCATTTTCCACAGGACAAGGAAGAGGTGTGTTCTGACTGAGCTCATATTTCTTTTCTCATTATATCTTGTGACCAGATACTTTATGTTGTGTGTTCTTTACAAGTGGGACACTGATGCAGTCTGATGGAAGTGTTTAATAATGATTTGTTGAGTTTCATTTTAATATAATTAATATTGCCTATGTTGCAGACTTATGTTTTTAATACAAAATTTAATCAGCATATAGTAATGTATATACTAGTATACATCAAGCTGTCCAGGAGTTTATAGACTAGTCAAAAAAATAACTTTACCAGCTGAGGCATTTGCATATTATTGTTGCTTACATATAGTTTCTTTCTTATTTAGCCAGTATGTTATGCTAATCCCAAATGAGAAATTCTGAATGAATATCACTGTTAGGTCCTTTTAAATTTAATGACTGTGTGTCAGGAGCTTTCCTGAGTTTTCCCAAAATTTATATAATAATTATATGTCAATAACTTTTTTACCCTCTCCAATTTGGTGTACAGATGTTGTCCGGGATAATAACAAACAGAGTGCCTGACATTCCTGAAAGCAGGATCCAGTCTGCTCTTTGCCCAGTGGCAGAGGTAAGCCTGAATTTCAGTTCATGAAAGATATACCAATCATCATAACTAAGTCATTAGATATGTGAGTTGCTCTGGCAAAAGGCAAAAAAAGTGCATAGCCATTTTCGTGCCACCTTCAGACCAAAAGATTACTATTGGTCACGTCTTGAGTAAATATTAGTGTATTTATGTTAACATGCTTTCAACAGATTAGAAATAGCAGCACTTAAACTATGGGCCTATAGCACAGTGTTTGGTTTTAACTTGATATTATGATTTAAAAAATATAGCTCACTTTTTTGCTATGATTAAACACCGTTCACCAGCTTATTAGGTAACTTCAAAACCTGCCAGCAATAACCACTGACCAATCACACCACTGATACATCTTGAGTTATAATTTTACAAAGTCGAGGAAAATGTGACAGAGATTTTTACATGTAACTTACAGTTGCTTACAGCTTAAAGTGTCAGTGGTTCTTGTATCCTAACAGTGTTGACACATATCATTATGTCATAATGATTCTATATAATGTGAACACACATTATCAATTGAAAATTTTTAAAAAAAAGTACACAGGTGCTGGTCATAAAGTTGTCAGTTCTAATCATCAATATTAAAAGAAATAAACATTTGAAATATATCATTCTGTTTGTAATGAATGAATATAATACACAAGTTTCACTTTTTGAATGGAATTACTTTTCAGTAATTCCATTCAAAAGGAGAAGTGAAATCAGCTTTTTCATGATATTCTAATTTACAGCATACAGCACCTGTATGTGTGGGCAACGTTTTAAATAAAGTTGCCTACACATACTATTGTTCCATAAATATGCATCCACTTCCACTTATCCTGTTCAGGGTCATGGGGGGTGCTGGAGCCTATCCCAGTTGACAGGGCGAGAGGCAGGGTACACCCTGTACAGGTTGCCAGCTTGTCGCAGGGCAATTTAGAGTAGCCAATTAACCTAACCCCAGTAAGTGCATGTCTTTGGACTGTGGGAGGAAACCCATGCAGACACGGGGAGAACATGCAAACACCACAGAGAGAGAGAGAGGTCTGGGCTAAGGTGGAATTGAACCCAGGCCTCCCAGATGGTATTCTAACTGTGATGGTATTCTAACCACCACACCACCGTGCTGCCTTGTTTCATAAATATTTTCCTGTTCCATAAATTATTTTTTTTCTCAATCTGTCTTCAGTGGATGAGTCATAGTGATTATTTAGTATATAATGTGAACACACATTATCAATTGAAAATTTTTAAAAAAAAGTACACAGGTGCTGGTCATAAAGTTGATCAAACCTATCAGAGTGAATTTTTCATTAATATTTATATATGTTGTTCCATTAATATTAATGAAAATAATACGCCCTGGGTATATTGACATAATCCCCAAGACAGCTAATATCAGGTTTTGTGAGGCCAGACTAAGTTTGAATTTTTTCATAGCTAAGGTTTCTTAGCTAGATTTAATCTTCCCTACAGTAGCAGTCTACACCGTCAGATTTGCTGTCCACAGTTGTTGCATAATAATAATATCAGCAGAAAGCTAAGGTGTGTGATCACACATGTTACTGTGTGTTCACAGTCATCGCTGTCTGCAGCACCTGAAGGAAAATTATGCAGACAGTCTGCTCTCTTCCAGCTTGCTGAGGTAAGAATCTTTGTGTTGCACGTTAAGCAACAAAACTGAACTTCATTTATAAACTAGTGTAAATGTTAGACTACATGAAATTAGCCATCTCTAGTATTCAGGAATTTTTCTAAACTGATAGTAGATGAAGACAATGTATTAGTTGCAAATAGTTGATACATTTCTCTTTTTTTTAAAAAAAAATGATGCGGCAGGCTAGTCCATTTCACTCAAATTTCATTTCATAATGTCTGTTTTGGACATAATGTCCCAAAGGTGTTCTTTTGGGTTAGTGCTGTTGCTTAGCCTGTAGAGGCCTACACATCCCTCTATGGATATAACTCCCCAGAACATCACTGGTGGTCTGGGGACCATCACTGGGGGTAACAAGCTTGTCCACAGCTTCTCCAGACCCTTTCACATCTGTCACATGTGCTCAGGGTGAACTTGCTCTAATTTGTGAAAACCGCAGGGTGACAGTGGTGTGGGAGGCTGTGGCTCCGGAGGTAGAGCAGGTCATCTACTAATCAAAAAGTTGGTGGTTCGATTCCTGGCTGCTCCAGTGTGTATGCCACAATATCCTTGGGCAAGATACTGAATCCCAATGTAACTGTCAGAGTGTGAATGTTAGATAATAAGCACTTAGCTGTAGAATGAAGTGCTTGTATGAATGGGTAAATGCAAATGTGCTGGATAAAGCACTTTGAGTGCTCAGCTAGAGTAGAAAAGAGCTATATAAGAACTAACCATTTACCTGCCAATTCTGTTATTCTGTGGTGCACAGGGCACAGTAGAGGATGTCAGGCCCCCAGGCCCGTAGCCCTCATGAAATCTGTTTCTGATTATTTGGTCAGATATATTTACACCAGTGACCTGCTGGAGGTAATTTTCTATGGCTCTGGCAGTGGTCATCCAGTTACTCCTTGCGCAAAGGAGCAGATAATGATCCTGGTGATGGGTTAGGGACTTTCTACAACCCTGTCCAGCTCTCTTAGAGTAACTGTCTGTCTCCTGGAATCTCATCCATGTTCTTGAGACTGTGTTGGGAGACACAGCAAACCTTCTGTCAATGCCACATATTGATATGTCATCCTCAAGGAGTTGGCTTACCTCTGCAACCTCAGAAAAGATGGAGGGGGGGAAAATGCCAGTGGCCTCCACCTGTAAAACCATTCCTGTTTTGGAGTTTTGTTTTGTTTTGTAAACCTTTATTTTACCAGATAAAAGCTTTGAGAACTTCTACAAGCATGACCTGGCTGAGAGGCCTCAATAGAATCAGGTCCACGACACATAGATTCACATAAACATACAGGTAATGCTAACCGCTAAATGCTGCTTCTGCTGGTTAATTGTATTACAAGGCCTCTCTGAAAATCCTTCAGCTGATCCAAAATGCTGTAGCTAGAGTACTGACAGGGACTAGAAAGAGAGAGCATATTTCTCCCATATTGGCTTCTCTTCATTGGCTCATAATATCATATCACCCCAGTAGAGCACTTTGCTCTCAGACTGCTGGCTTACTTGTGTTTCCTAGGATACTTAAGAGTAGAATGGGAGGCAGAGCCTTCAGCTTTCGGGCCCCTCTTCTGTGGAACGAGCTCCCAGCTTGGATTCAGGAGAGAGACACCCTCTCTATTTTTAAGATTAGGATGACTGCTGGGTTTTCTCTGTAATTATTGTCAGGTCTTTACCTTATAGGATAAAGTATCTTGAGGTGACTGTTTGTTGTGAGTTGGCGCTGTATAAAAAAAATTGAATTGAAAAATTGAATTGAAAAGGCTGAAACAGTAATGCATCCTAAAAAAAATTAATAATCAACTTTAACCCTCCAGCATTAAAAAGGGCTAAGTTCAGGGGACAATGAAGTGGTATGAAGGGGGCCCCAAATCAAATCAGCAGCGGAAAGGGAGAGGGAGCAGCCAGAGATGCAGGCTTTGGAAAGGGAAACTGAGAGACAGAGTGAGCAGGAAAGTGTAGTATGTAAGCAGGTAGTAATGTTAGGATAATACAGGGACTTTGAGGTGATGGAGGTAACATTAGCTCTATTACATGAGAATGATGAGCAATGGTGATTGATTAGTATCAATATTTATTGGTATTTGCATACTTCCCATAATCTGGCAGCCATGGCACCTTAATCTGATAAAATAGCAAAGGGTCAAGGCCGAGAAGTGTTGGATGAGCAGTAAGTGTCCATTTTAGGCTACATCATAGCATTTTAGGTGTTTAGGTTAAAGGTGTGCTGAAAGGCTGCATAGTAGTTTGAATTTGTAGCCTCTATGTTGTGGTTAAACATGTTTTTAAAAAGCACTCTAACAGGTTAAATAACAGATTTTAAAAAAGCTAAATGATAAGTAAAAGCTTTGCAATTTAAGCATTTCTAAAGTAAGCGTAAAAAAGTATAAAGGTATTAAATAAGAATAAGAGTAAGACAGTGTCAAATGCTTTTAAGACATAGTTGCAGGCCGGTCTAAGCCAAAAATGCCAGCGCCGATTTTTTGTCCCAGTCCAGCCCTGATCTAGGGTGATCAGCAAGAGCAACAGTCAACTATAATTTGTTCAATTTTACAGTTGAAAGTAGTAAAAGGGGTTAAAGTTGCAAGTTTGGGGTGCTTTGTAAAGTGTTTGCTGCTGCAAAACAAAAGGAGATGCAGCCAAAAATAGTGGAGGTATTGGGAATGGTGAGCTTGATGTATTCATTTGACCTTGCGTGATATTTATTATTGGCTACATGGAGAAGAAATGACAGATAAGGTGGTGTCTTGCCCAAGATTGTCTTATAGATGAAGTGAAACCAGTGATGGAGCCACGAGGTATAAAGGGGGGGCCAGCCCACCAGCTTATAGAGGTTGCTTTATTACAGAAGAGGAAACCTAGTTTGGCTTCGCCTTTTGTCTGAAGATTATTGATGTGTGTGGTGAAAGACAGAGATGAATACAGCCAGATGCCTAGGTATTTGTAAGATTTAACATATTTCAGACTGTGCCATTAGCACAGCTGATCGGGGGGGGGATTGAAGGCCTCATTTTTTCAACCAGAGATGATGCATTTGGTATTATTGGTGTTATGGTGGAGATGGAGGCTGTGAAAGGACTGCTCCACTGAAGTGAGGATGAGTTGAAGTGTAGATGCTGCAGAATGGAGTGAAGGTCCAACTGAATATAGGATGTGTCATCAGCATAGAGCTGGATTTGGGAATTGCCAGCAGTTTTGGCTACATCATTAGTGTAGATGCAGAACAAGGTTGGTCCCAAGATGGAGCCCTGAGGCACACCTTTGGAGATGGTTAATAGTTCTGACAAGATGTTTTCTGTCTTCAGCTGCTGGACACGGTCTCTCATTGTTGCCCCTTTAGTGCACCTCTTGTTAATTTCATTAACATCAAAGAGGTTGAAAATGATTAACAACCCCATCTGCTACTTAACTGGTCAAGTCAAGTTTATTTATTTATTATTTATAAACATGGACCAAAGTATTGCACATTAAAGTGTATAGCCCCAAGAACTAATAATAATAATAATAATGCCTTAGACTTATATAGCGTTTTTCACGGTACTCAAAGCATTTTACAATTCTGTGCACCATTCATTCACACCTCAATCATACTTGGTGGTGGTAAGCTACTAATATAGCCACAGCTGCCCTGGGGCAGTCTGACAGAAGCGAGGCTGCCAAATCGTGCCTACGGCCCCTCCGACCACCACCAACCACATTCACACTTAGGCAATGTGGGTTAAGTGTCTTGCCCAGGGACACACTAAATGTGTTTCATCCTGATCAATATCACAGAGGTTTAATTGACCTGATGCTATACTCTGATTAAAAAGTGTTCCATTATTTCATTTAAGCTGTGTATAATGCATTTCAGTCAAGAGAAATAGAAAAAAAGAAATTGCACACACAGTGGAATTAGTGGATTGGTGTTTGATCAGTTTGTTTTCTCGGGGGGGGGGGGGCTTACTATTGGTATTATTTGGAGCATGGACAGTTGGCATTTCATGTCTTTAACTCTAGCCTTTCTGCTCTGGTTAGATGTGTTTAGCTTCTGAAGCTGGAAAAATGGACACAGTTGTATCTCAGCCACAGGATAGCTGCTCAACAGACCCTCTCCAACAAACTACTATCAAACCAGAGGTCAAGGAGGAGAGATCAGGCACTGACTGCTGCCCTCCCTTGTCTCAGAAATCAATGTTCTTACCTACACCCTACACTGTCACTTCTACCTCCACTGATGCCATTCTCCCACAACTCATCAGCCAAAACGCACAGGGCAAAAAGAAAGGCAAGAAAAGAGATGTGGCCAAGTCAAATGAAAATGATGAGATCCAGTGTTCAGCAAAGAAAGTTATCAAGTCTAACCATTCAGAAAACATGGACAGTGTCTTCAGTACAATTGAGGCAGTGGCTAAAGGGGCCTGGATGGACACCAAGGACAAGCCCAAGAAGAAGGTTGACAGTTGTCTTTTTGGTGGTTTGTCCAAAAAGAAAAATAAGCCCAAAACCAAGACCTTTGTCAAAGAAGAAGAGGTGGAGATGGATGACAGCTGTGGGCAGAGTGGACAGTACAGCTCCTCTGAGATGGAAATGAAAGAAAAGATGATTGATATTAGCTGTAGGATGGAAACAGAAGAAGTAAATGTAGAAAGCACAGATTTCCAGGGTCAGACAACAGAACACCATCAGTCCCCTTGCAGTCATTCACCTGTTAAGCTCAAAGAGCATGACAAGGAGAAGGAGAGGTCAAGTGATGCAGCCTGTGAGTCTAACACTGAAAACCGTGGCTCCAGGAAATCAGAGCGAAGCTGTAAAGGTGCCTTGTATAAAACTCTGGTCTCTGAGGGAATGCTGACTTCACTGAGAGCCAATATTGACCGAGGTATGTAATTTGATTCCAGAACAAACTGACTGACATGTAAGGGGCTCGTTTTAATCTGTGTTATCCAAACATCTGCAGGTAAAAGAGGTGTTTTTCGTACATCTGATCATGATGCTAACTGGGGTGATGACAGCTGGGCAGTTTCACAGATAGGACCTAATTACCCCAGGAAGCTGAAGAAGTCCAAGTCCAAAGATGAGTCTTCTCAGGGGTGAGTTGTGTCTTTTCTTACTATACTGAGGCACACCGTCATTTTACAGTGGGTTAAGAGTAAGTAATTTACTCTTGCATGTGATTCTGGAAGCCATGTTGTTCTGGTTTTACTTGA
>JAMQGT020009994.1:0-15000 GCA_024447675.2 Pterophyllum scalare
AGGTGTTTCAGTTTCATTGTCCAACCCCTGTAGGCTACTTGGTTAGGTTTAAGAAACGATTGTGGTTTGGGTTCAAACCACAAGGATAACCGTGCTCTGTGACAAATGACAAGTTAGGAGTGATAAGATTTCTTTCACTAATGTCATACCACATGCCTGAGGGCACAGACATCAAATGACACCTTAGCTTTAACAAAATGCACCAACTGACACTCAGGGGATGAGAATGACCTTTTTTTCCCCCAGTATGTGAGTATGTGGAACCAGAGTAGCACCTTGCACTGAAAACTCTGGTGTATTCTTGGCTTCATGCACCCATATTCACTCACCTCTGCTTCATTAATGTACTGAATCAAAAACGTACAATCCCACCAACTTTTTTCTCACTGCTCTGTTAAAACTTTGCAGTACAACAAGACACAAGAGAAATTTGAACCGCAGCTAGAAAATGACTTCACTCAGATGACGTTTTCACAGCCTGGCTGCAAATTTTATTACAGACTCTTGGGAATAAAAGCACACAGAGCCGCGTCTCATTACCGTGGCTGCATTTTCTCTACTTCGAAGCAGCTAAAGATCATAAGAGATTTGATAAGTGTGAATGACAAAATGAAATATACCATGGTGAAAATGACTGATATACCTTTTGTGCATGCTTTACAACTGGAAAGGAAAAAAGTGTAATAACTCACTTTCTGGACACTGTCGGACTAAACGATATTCATAGCACATATCATCAAGCGAACACCCATTGAACAATGAAAATGAAGTGAGAAATTGCTACTTTTATATGTTCCATTTTCTCCTACCTACAGTTTGTCTATAAAAAATCATTCTTATATGCCGGTATGGAAGCTTAGACTGCTGTCAGTTTTATGAACATGCCAGACCTAAATTTATTCCTTCAATAAAGGCTCACAAAACTATTTAAGCAATAAGGTATAATTGTGACTATTAGGTTTAGGAGCCACCAACTGGGTGGATGTTTATCATAAAAGACTCCACCACATGCCATTATGCTGCAGGTAAGCGTTAAGATTTCTTAAATTAATTAATCTTCAGTTTTCCAGATTGTCAGGAAACCAGAAGGCTACTGGCAAGAATGTACATCCAAATCCATAACTTTCTGATAACAGCCACCTGTGTCACAAAAATATGTGCAAGGTGTTCTTTGGCTTTGGTACCAAGATGCTATCTGTGGCAAAATCGGATGAAGAGAGTTGACAGTCCTGTTTTGAAGATCAACATCTGAATATGAAGGCAGACGTGGTGGCAGATGCATAAATTACTAGTTAAAGCAGTGGTTCATGTCCTGTCTGGGAACCGCAGGCTCTATAGAAACAATGGAAATAGCTGCCGTGGCATCATGTGTTGGTTTCTGGACTTTGCATTTTGAAGTCTCAACATTAACATATTGAACTCCAAAATGCTGGTTTGTTGGAGGCAGAAGTTCCTGCAGCTGGTTATCAGAGGTGGCTAGCAAGCATTCAAACACTGAGTGGGTGCAATGCACAGAGATATACATATCAGCTGTAAACATGCTTTTTAATGCTGTGTGTTGGGCATTTAAAGTAGGAACTATTGGAGACTGCATTTAATGGTGGCTTATAATGGCTCCAACTCAGCGGCACTTCCTCATTGGCTTCCTTTTCAGTCCCAAAAGTTGCTGCTTGGTTGAAACTTTGAGTTTTACAGTTTGTTTCACTTTGTTTTCACCTGAAAAGGTTTGCTTTCACTTCCTGCTGGGGAACATATAGGCACCAAAATACTTTTTTTTGAGACCCTCGCAACCTAAACCAGCAAATTAAATAAAACATACTCAAAACAGGGCTGGTGATTTTGGTTGTAGCCTCAGAGAAAGTCAGTGGTTCTGCTGCTGTTCTTCGACATACGTAGCGAGTGGGTTCATATAACAATGCTGTCATTAAAACCAGGGGAATGAATGTAATGTCACTGGGCATCTGTGATGAAGTTAGTCTGTACATGTGAGTTTATCCACGCACCAATGCTGATTCCAAACCTGCTCTCCCCCTGGAGGAGCAAGGAGAGGAAAAGCTGAATGCTGAAGTGCACAGCCAGTCTGCTGTGATGTGACCAGAGTTGATAGGGGTCCATTAGTGAGGACGTCATGAGGTCTGGACAAGAATCGCCCACAGACAGACAGCAGTCAATGCTACTCAGCGTCATACATGACAAAATAAACAACACAACCTGCACTTTGACACAACTCATCATTCCAGAGTGAAAACTAAAGAACTGAAAGGGTTGGAGCACCACACTGTAACGGTTAGAGGTGCATTTCACTGCACGCTGCACGATATTCATACTGCCAGGGTTACGGTCTTGATTCCCATAGTCACTAAACCTCCTGTGTCACTTTTGATAAGCCTCTAGCAAATCTGGGAAGATAATCTGGGAAGACGTGTCAAGTGGGGAATTTATTATATTCACATAAACACATCAGGAAATACAGCTAAGTTTTAATGGAGAGGAGAATAAATATAATTTTATTCTTAGATGATAGCAAGAAGAAAAAGACCTCTTTTAGTCACAGGGCGGTGGGTGGGTAGGAAGGTAGATTAATTCTTGGGACAAAAAAATTTGAGATAATACACAACTAAAACACATAAGACCAGAGTAAATTTTTACTGTTGGTTTTCATTGTGATAGCTATGCAGCACTTTTGTGTCAAAACTTGATCTACATGTGTGCAGCAGGTAAGATTTATCTGTAGATTTATTTGTAGATTTGTGCATATAAAGGTGTGTGTGTGTGTGTGTGTTTGCAATGGACACTGTATATGATTCTGTGCCTTCTATAAGTAGGAGTGACACGTCTTTCTAGTTTGGTCTCTAATGCTCATTAAAAATTAAAAACAGTTTTTCTATATGTGAAGTGTAAAAAAATATTTCCTGTGAAGTTAGTCATTTACGTTTTACCTACTTATTTTCATACTCATTATACATTGTCATTATACGGTGGATTTGTATTGATTTTTCAGTGTAGCATGTGGTTAAATATATAAATAATCTATATTCCCTCTTAACATATATAAAAAGATCAATTTATCTACATGCACAGAATTCCACCCATCTCCTTCATTAATCAACTGTAGTTACACTTATCTCACACAATTTCCCAAAATTCTTCTGATTTTTGCCCTTTGCTTCTTCATGTAATCCCAGACAGTTTCCACATGTTGCAGAACTTCTTTTCTCTGTGTCATCTAAAGATAAATTGTAGCTTTTGATGTCTATATGGTTGTAGAGTATATTTAGTTTGTCGCCAAGCAAATTTTGGTACCAGTCAGAGTTGTGAGTTTGGGACCAATGAGACACCATGATGAATAAAAATATAAACATTTAAAATATCCCAAACCTTTGTATGATAATGTTTCAGCTGTGATATCAAAGAAGTGTGGAGCACGAATATGTGGTCCATTCTGTATTCGCTTGCCTGCTCAGAGCAAATCAAACGACAACAAGGGTGAAACACATTGTTCTTAAATCACACATCCCCATGTAAAAAATAAAGCAGCGTGTTACTGCCCTTTATGATCAACACAACTGAGGAGCTTATCATTTTAAAGTAGAGGGTACTGGTGTGTTATTGGACAAAATGTGATTGGTTTTGGTATTATGAGAAAGCATTAGGATTTCTACAAAAGAGCCGGGCCATCCTGCTGACGACTGTGTGACGGGATGTTCTTTCTACCTCACCCATCCTCAACCCACTTGTTCCCTGGTAGGTTATCAAACCATGGTATAGCAGCTTTTAGATTTCTGCCTGAGGCTTAAAGGAAATGGGAAACAAGCCACAGGAGCTACTTTTGACCAAAATAGCTCTATTATTTTATCCATTTGTCAGAAACAACCCCGCCGAAGATGAAAGCAAAAATTCACTTTGCAAATATCAGAAGAGCAACATATACATCTATATCAAGTTTAGATGAGTGGTCAGTTGGCATAAAAATATATGTTTGCTAGGTGACTCATTCACAAAACAAGCGGGCATAAATCTGTCATATGAAAAAAAAGAGCAATATATGTGATGCTTTGCCCTAACAATAACTTCTGTTTGTCTTCTGCCACTGTCACACAATGCTTGAAAAATTACATGGTTCAATAGAGCGTTTGTGACCCTAATTAAAGAGAAGTCTGGATGTACGTGTGGTTTGGTCTTTCAAAGTCTTTCAAACTTTGTGAAAAACATCACCAACTGCAAAGTCATTAGAGAGAGTACGAGGAACATTGCCAGCGGTGCCTTATATATATGAAAAGACCTCCACAGGATCTTTAGTTATGAAGCTACCTAACTAAAGATCCTCTAAAGGGTAATAAATTGCTCCAAAGTTCAGTCACTGTTAAGAATGTGTAGACAGTTTGGCACATAAAATATTGTAATAATAATATAAGGATAACTGACTCAGTTCAGCTCAGCACCTCATCTACAGCATTACTCTTAGTGGTAAATCACAGTGTTGCTATAACCCACTGCTTCCTGCATATGAAGGGAATTTGTTTGTGTGCAAGTCGACACATTCAGAAACATACGTGTGCTGCCACAAAAAAGCGAAACTTCAGCGCACACTGCCATGCAACAGGTAACATTTTAGACTTCTCTAAAACCTTTGAGATCCATCATCGTTTTGAACTGTTCTCCAAATGGCCCATTCTACTGTAGTGGCAGACTGTGTACGTCTCATGGGGTCAGTCTGAAATACAGATATCATCTGCTCCCTGCTCTAATTTAAGCCTCATACCTTCAGGTCAGGTTAGGGCACACTCCCTCCCTGTCCTTTCCCCCATCAAATTCACTCTTTTTTTTTTTCTTTTTTTGATATTATTACTGTGTTGGCTGAGCTCAGTGACATCAAAACCTACCGTGTCGTTATGCTTAGAGTTTCCTCCCAGAGAGACCTTGTGTTTGTTTTTGTTGTTTTTTTTGACAATTTCATCATTCATCATTAAGACTCAAACCTAGACTAAAAGTCTTAGTCAGGTCAGATAAACTTCCCACTGTCATGTACTGTACTGGTACCTCTTTCATGTACCTAGGTTCATGTGAAACATCTGCTCTCCTTGTGTGTTTCACTGTTTAACAATGTGTCACAGTAGTAATGAGAGATCTGTAACCGTGTTAAATCAGGAAGTGTGAGAAGCTTGTTTAATACTGGAGATGCACCTGGCCAACCTGAAGGTTTGACCCCAAACCTTACTGTAAAGCGACAGTGCTCTCCACCTTACTGTGCCACTCTAACCTGACAGTGAAAAACAAAATGAAACAAAACACCGTGCCAGTCACGACTCAAACTCTTGTCATCTGGTTGAATATGTCACTGAGGGTTGTGTGATTTTACCATGAACTACTTGACCTGCCTCCTAATACAGATGTTTGTGGTGTTTTTGTTTTTTTTTCCTGACATTGCAAATCAAAGACAAAGGGTCTTTGTGAGCTTCAACTGGGGCATTAGTGGTGTTCAAGCATAACAAGAAGGGGTTCTTCTGAATGAGTTGGCTCATTAGATATCTAATAATAACTTATCTAAAAGCAGCTAGTAAAATACTCTGTCTCCCTTCTCAGGTGTTAGTGGTTGGGTGCTAAAAGATGATATTCAAACAGGTTCACTGTTCTCCACAACCTTAGATAAGTTATGTTAAATCTTCTGTTACTGAGGCTCGTTTGCTGCCGTGCCCATTCAAACTCACAGCCACTATGATCTTGACTCACGTGGAGGTGAATTAATTTGGCCTTTCCTGCAAACCCCAATGGCACTCTTGGTGTCAGCATGTAGGTCAAAATGATTCTGTTTAACTTTAACATGAGATAGTGAGCGATTCAACCCAGGGCTTCCCATAGACCATTATACAGTGGGTAATACTGCATCGCAACAGCCTCTATATGAGGACATTTACTGTTATTAGACTTCACTTGAGGATAATTTGATTAGATCAAAAATAAAAGTTATCAATTAAAGTTGGCAAAACTGGTTTGTGCCCTTACATCATAGATTACGCAGACAGCTGCAGCACCTCCATTTCCTCAAGCGGTTTTCCCTTTCATTAGGTCACCATTTTTATTTATTTATTTTTTTTCGTTCTTGATGACTTGCTAAAGAGCCTTAACAGCTTTTGTTAGCATTGTTTTGATCAGAGAGAAGCTCATATAACTCATCATATCACCAATTCATCTTGAAACAAATATTGAAAAAAATAAGAAAAAAAGTTAATAAAAGTTTATCTAACAGAGCTTATTAAGTGATCCACCTCACTGGACACAGTCACAAAGGCTTTTAGGCTTCTAAGCATTGACAAATCTGAATTGATTTATTTATGCCAATAAAAAAAAAAAAAAGGGGCATATTGAAACAGGACACGTCCTTCCAAATCCACTGCTTCAAACTACAAATCCACTATAACACCACAGGCTGCACATTTTTCCTGCAGTATGTATCGACTGCATCTATGCAAACTTGTAATATCTAGGAATATGGCAGAGAAGTGTGCTCCTCATTTCTGCTATCCGGGCATGCATGCATACGCTTTATCAACAGCACTGCTTATCGGACAGATGTATGGATCTGTTCTGACAGCTGACATTAACATAACCACTGACCCTAAGAGTTTTCTATCTCTCATGCATTTCTATTATCTGATCTGTTTTGTTTTTTTCCTTTTTCTTGTTTTGTGGAGCAGTGTCCATCAATAGCTCTGACTTTTAACATCTGTTTTATAACCGAGTGATATGGAAAACAGCATTGTGCAGCGATTTTGTTGATGCTTAGTCATGTGTTCAAAGATTCAGAGTTCAAACTCATCTTTCGCCTCTTTGGAAGCAATAAGATTTTTTTTTTCCAGCTAACAAAAACACAAAAACAATACAAAATATTGCTGGACATCACACTAGTTCCTGCCAGTGTTGTGCAGCTGCTTAAGAAAGATGTCTTGAAAGACGCCCATTTTCATAAAGCTTGTAATCCATGCTGTTATTACCAATCCATGGGATTAGTGATTTATCTGCTATAAACTATTCTGTCAGACAACAAGTAATCAACAGGGATTATAGTAAGGAAAATAATTTTTTTCATAAATATGTCTCCCCCCACAAAATTAGATATATAGATATATGCAGAGGACAGCAGATATTTGATGAATATGCCACAGTAGTTGTTGCTGTATTGTGTGCCTAAGGGTTAGAAATTCTAGCATGGCTTCTGAGTAGAGGCTAATAGTCAATGCATGAGTCAGTGAGCCCACTCATTCACAGACCGAGTAAAACTCCAAGTATTGTAATGCAAGAACTCCATGTGTGAAAAGAGTCAGTTGCCAGGTCATGCTGAAAATAATACAACCAGCAGGAAAATGATCATCTGTGTGCTGCTATACTACAGGAAAGCTTTGTTATGCAATGCTGTGATGACATTTAACACGGATATGGGTTTGACCATAACGAATATAGAAATGCAGCTGGTACTGTTCATAAGTTCTGTTATTTTACAATATAACAAATGTAAAGCGATTGTGTTTATTTTGGTCATACTTGCTGCTAACACTGGATTGTCTGAAGCTGGAAGTGTGTTAGTACATAAACAAAAGCCCCACTATATTACTCATTTATTATTAGTCATTCATGGAGTGTCAATTTTTTGTCATTACTTTGCAAATGTAGCGTTTCCTCTCATGTAGACTTGGTTAAGAAGATAAACAAGACTGCATACTAACCACCCAAAATGACATTACAGTAAACAATCTAATTTACAATGCAGCAGGTTTGTATCACATCGCCTCAAGAGATCTAGGTTTAACATTTATGTCAACGCTTAATGCAAGAGATGCTCTCATCTTACACAACAAATCATTTATTACTCCTAACTTTTTTATTACTTCCCTCTATTTCCAGTCTCAACTCAATCAACCCCAAGGAAATGCCTAGATGTTGCATGACAAGACCCTGTTTTCCTGTTGAAAGCCAAGACTTCTGCTTCAAAATCACAACTGTGTGTATTGCAGTGCAGCAGTTGTTGCATGCCAAAGGCATTGCATGTTGTGGCTAACAAAGCATGCATGAGTGAATGAGCTATTGTGTTGTGGCTTTTAGAACCAGCCTTTAGAGTGGCCTGAATAATTTCAGTTTTTCCTTTGCAATATATAAAGAATCTCTCTCTGTCTGCAGATGGATTTGTATCCAGATATATTTTTTAATCAAGGGATCCATAGTTACACATGCATCTATAGTCCAAAATAACAAAACAGCATTGATACCGTATGAGAGGCTATTGCAGTTATTTTCCCATCAGTTTGTAAGGATAATGCAGCCCATCCCCTTTTCATGTTGAAATGAGATGAGCATCTCCCAGTACTGCAGTCAAATAGCAGTATACTAACTAGAAAGAAAATATTGTCTCCATCAAGAACATTGTTTTTCTCTTACACTCCTGCATTCTCCCTGTTTAGTCCAACTGATGTACACTGCAGTCTGCGCAGCTTTTGTGAAGAGTTAGACAGCAGCAGATGGTACGAGTCAGAGCGTATTACTCTTTCAGAGAGTTCAGAGGTAGCACTCTTCCCTGTGTCAGCTATGGAGACTTCTCAGCTGTTTTACTTTGACTTGACCGTCACACCATAATCATTTAAATTCTGAACCGAGATATTTAAGGCTTTTAGATCAGAATTGCCTGCTAGCTACCTAGCATTATAAGTTTGCCAGTTGTTAGTTACTAACACTGCACTATGATGACCTTTTGTGTTATTTGTATGAGATCAGCCAGTAGAGAAAAAAGGCAAATTGCATTTGCACACATGAGCTGTGAACACTGTGTTTAAAGAAGTAAATTTGTGATATGTATAATAATGAGGCTCTTAAATTTCTAAATGTGAGCCGGATAAGAATCCATATTATTTAAATACTGGTCTGTGGTACAAAACCAACTTAAGCAAACAACTTTGTTTTTTCTACTTTGCCTCCAGGCTGCAGGGAGGCCATAGCCCTATCCAGTACTGTAAGTGGGCAGAGTTGGATGTCTCTTTTTCTGGTAAAGTCTTGGGAATAAGTGGGGTTGGATAACATTGGGAGGAGTGCACATCCAACTGTACTACACATCTGACATAGCTTGTATGTGCAGCAGTTGTTTAAGCATTTGCTTTAGTCTTCAGTTTGTTCACATCAGCACAAATGTGAGGCCTGGCTGTGGTCTCGTGAAAGTGTCCTGGCTGTGCTTTGTTGCAGTGTGTGTCAGTTTCTGTGATGATAGCCAGCTGAGATCAATGACATCACTGTTAAACTGTCTCAAGAGACCTTGATATGATACATGGGCCTCACTGTGTGTGCATGCATGCGCGTATACACGTTTGCAGTAGTGTGTGCGCATGGGTTTGTGTAAAGGCTAATTCATAATGATGACAGGAAATATTTCATCATATCTTCACACTCAGTCATCTTTACCAAACAGCAGGGATGAGAGAGAGGGGCCGAAAAGAAGCGACGGGAACGAGGCAGAGTGGCGGCAGACTGAAGGAGATGAAGGTAGAGCGAGACAAACGCAGACGGGAAAGGAAACCGGAAGATGAAGCACACAGGGAGAGGTGAGATGAGCATGCTAATTCAACTCTATCACAACTGTGTCTTGAGGAATAATGAGCACATTTATATTGTGCCACTCATCTCAAGCCAGCAGTTACAGTACATGTATTATTTGTCATATCTCCTCATTTGTTAAGTTGCAGAGAGCCTGTCCAAGCTGAAGGTAAGCAGATGTCTGTGAAGACATGTGTTTTGTTTTATGCAATATGGTAAAGAGAAATTGTAGTTTTCTTTGATTTCTTATGAGTAATGTAACCCCAAAGGTCTAAGTAAAGGATTCATCCCTCTTCATTAAAACTTTAGAAACAAATTTTTCAAATTCAGTATTTATTTTTTTTTACTGAAAATTTGCCACTGTTTTTATTGCTGTCATAATTTATATAGCACCAATCACAACAGTCATGTTTTATTTTACTATCATTTTATTTATTTTATTGTAAGGTAAAGATCCAACAATCAGATGACCCCATGTGATAAAGCTCTTATTTTTAAAATTAAATATACTTTCATCTCAGTCACAGTAGTCAACAGATGTCATCCTCAATATCTAGAGAGTAAAGGTCAGTTTTTTGGATAAAGTATCATGATTTGTCCACTAGTTCCTTGGCAATATTCATACTGCAGTATAGCCAAAACTGCCATTAGTTACTGGCAGCAGCCACTCATTGCTGTGGACTGACAATGGACCAATAGATAAAGTGTAATAATTATTGAGCTCTAAAGGCACGGGCAGGCACAGTTTGTAATTTTTCGATAGACTTGCTGCTTTTCCCGAATTCCACTCTTTGTGATCACCTCCAGTGTCAAGCTTCACCTCACCCTCAGAATAGAAATAATTAGATTTTCTAAAAATTGGACTTTCTAAGCAAGCTGTGTTGCTGATCAACAGAAAATAAACACTTACTACACTTTATTAACACTTATTACATTTATTAACACTTAATATAATTACTTAATACCAAATGATTCAGATATAGCACTTTTCTTCTTTCACTGGTAGGTATAAAGTAAATCTTGGATGAACCGCCTTATTTTTTTTAACACATTTGAAAAATAAGAACTCAGACAGAATGACACATCCATACAGTACTTACCAGATGATGAACCCAAAAGGAAACAGAGAATTTAACAGCCTCTGTTCCTACCCCTACTGTGGAACACGGGCTCTAAGTAATCATAAACAAATCAGAGGGCAGAAACAAGCAGCAGGGATGAGGACACTCGATGGGGAAGCTGGTCATGGTCTGTGGAAAAGACTGACGAGCTCAGCAATTTGGGAGAAGCTCAGTTATCAGGCCACTGCTAGATCACGTTGAGAGGAGTCATATAGGTGGAGTTGTGTTACAGGCAGGGATGGCTGGGGGCCGACTCTGGGGCAGACCCAGGATTTGCTAGAGGGCTTACATCACCTATCTCCCTTTTTATGCTCGGCTTGCTGTTTTCCCATTGGCCCTGACCAGAATAAGTGACTAGAAGACGGATGAATGGATGGATGAATGGGAGGAAACTGGCATTAACATTGTGCCAGAAAAGTTCAATTAAATAGTCCAAACTTTATATTGCAGGTACAAAATAATTAACAGAAGGTGCATAATGTCCCAACTGCTGAACGTGTTATTTATTGCACAGTCACTTTGAGCTCTCACTGTGATGGACTGGCTGCATACTGAAGTCTGTGAGTGTGTCTGCAGCAGAATAAGTGGCATAGCAGTTCTGTTTATTCAGTAATAGTTTACACGATCACAGCATGGCAGTTAACCACGCACACTCACTGTGACTGATGTTGTGCTGTTTGTGTAGATCCGTGCATGAGAAACAGAAGGTGTAGAGAGTTTAGAATGCATGATGCTTACTTCAGATTTATGTAATGTGGTTCACATGTAGCTTACTGATTTACAAATTACAAATAATCCTTTAGCTATTATTATCACTTTTCTTGGTGCATCCATGAAAATGCATTTATCCTACTTGCTCGTTTATTCTCTGAGCTTATTTCGCTGCAGAGCTGTGCCTGGTAAGTACCAGCTGAACTAAGCAGCAATTCAAAGTTTCTTCTAAGGTTGAGTAATTAGGTCCTAAAACCCCAAACCACTTCCACAAAATCATTTTAAGACTAGGATTCCTGGTTGTGAATTTTGCCATCTGTATTTTTCAGATAATTATATGTAAAAATGTCCGATTATAGTTTTTCCTCTATTGCTTTGGCACAATTCTCACAGCAGGAATGTCATCCTCAGCACTCTTAATGCAGTTCTCAAAATAGTTAAAGTATTTTTTGTAACTCAGAGTCACCTGTGTAAAAAAGACACTGCAACAACCGAGACTTTTTTCACATATGTCAAAACATAAAAAACAGCATATAAAAGCATGTAGATATGGTCAAGACAGCCTGAAGTTCAAACTGAGCACCAGGAACAAAGGTGACTGAAAGTGGCATGGTTGTTGGAGTTGTTGGAGTGTTTCAGAAACTGTTGGCCTACTGGGATTTCCCCATACAACCATGTGTAGGGATTACAGAGGATGGGAAAATATCCAGTGAGCAGCAGTGTTCTGGATGAAAATGCCTTGCTGACGTCAGAGGTCAGAGGAGAATGGCCCTATTACTTTGAGCTGATAGGAAGGCAACAGTACCTCAATCAACCACTCATTACAAACAAGGTATGCAGAAGAGCATCTCTGAAAGCACAGCACATCTACAGTAGCAGAAGACCACACTGGGAGCCATTCCAGTCAGCTAAGAACAGGAAACCTAGGCTACATTTTGCACAGATTCGCCAAAATTGGACAATAGAAGACTGGAAAATGCTATACTCCAATGGCCTCCACAGTGACCAGATCTCAGCCCAGGAGAGCATCCTTCAGATGTGTTTGAAAGGGAAATTTTGATGAGCAGCTGACAATTCTGCAGCAACTGTGTGATGCCATCATGTTCATATGGAAATGGTATGTTAATCTCTGGAATATTTCCAGTACCTCGTTGAATCTATGCCACAAAGCTCTGAAGGCAAAAGGGAGTCAGCCCAGTACTAGAAAGTGTGTGTGTGTGTGTGTGTTTGTGTGTGTGTGTGTGTGTGTGTGTGTATGACAGTATAAAGGAAAGTGAGCGATCTAGAGTTGTTAATGCTATATGGCTCTCCATTCTTTCATTGCATATTAAGTGTAAGTATTTTTTATCCTGACGATAGTTTTTTTTTAAACATTATATGATATGGCAGATATTTTATTTACATCTACATTTAAAGTTAAATTGTTCTTCAGGAGCTCAACCTAATAATTACCACAAATGAAAGCATATTTTAAAGTCTAATTATTTGACTTGGGCAGAACTGCACGCTCAAATAAAGTGAAACATCAAGTATTGCAGAAAAATCAGCTTGGAAATAAATCAAAAGTTGGTGCTCATCAAGGGCCCAAACTCATTTAACTTACATATTTTCATCAATTTGCGATGAATTTATACTAATAGGCTGTATTTCAGACAAAACTGATGAGTAAATGTTCTTTAAAAGATGCTGAATTAATTTCCACCACATTCATGTCACTCCTTATTAGGTTGAGATCTGAGTAGCAGCATGAGCCCAACTTTGAAAGACAGTTTAATGTGTTCAGAGAAAGCATGAACTACATTCAAACCAATCTGGATCCATGAAAATAAGTCAGTCCAGTGCTTGTACTGCACACTGTCAGATAAACGGTGGGGGAAATCATCATTTGAGTCCCTGCTGAATTTGCTGTTTGCGGACTTACAAAGAAATTAACAGTCTCTAATTTTTATGGTAGTTTCATTTTAAAATAGAGCATCAACCACATTTGTTTGTAAAAAAAAAAAAAAAAAAAGAGAGAGAAAAGAAAAGCAAAGCAAAACAAAACAAAAGCAAAGCAAAGCAAAGCAAGCAAAGCAAAGCAAAACAAAGCAAAGCAAAGCAAAGCAAAGCAAAGCAAAGCAAAGCAAAGAAAGAAAGAAAGAAAAGAAAAGAAAAGAAAAGAAAAGAAAAGAAAAGAAAAGAAGAAAGAAAGAAAAAAAATGCACATTACTCAAAAGTTATAAATTGATTTGCACGTCATTGAATGAAATAAGTATTTGATCCCCAAGTAAAACATGACTTAGTACTTGGTGGAGAAACCCTTGTTAGTGAGCACAGCAGTTTCTTGTTGTTGGTCACCAAGTTTGCGCACGTCTCAGAAGGGATTTTGGTCCACTCCTCTTTACAGAAACTCTGAATCCTTCAGGTTTCTTTGCTGCCGCTTGGCAGCTCGAAGCTTCAGCTCCCTCCGCAGATTTTCTTTAAGACTGAGGTCTGGAGACTGGTTAGGCCACTCCATGACCTTCATGTACTTCTTCTTCAGCCACTCCTTTGTTACCTTGGCCGTATGTTTTGGGTCATTGTCATTCTGTAAGACTCATCCACGACCCCCCTTCAGTGTTCTGGCTGAGGGAAGGAAGTTCATACAAGATTTTACGGTATATGGCCCGGTCCATTGACTCCTCAATACGGTGAAATTGTCCTGTACCCTTTGCAGAAAAGCAGCCCCAAAGCTTCACCTCCATGCTTGTCTGTGGACACCGGGTTTAGTTGATGCCAAAGAGCTCAATTTTGGTTTCATCTGACCACAGCACTTCCTCCCAGGCTTTCTCTGAATCATTTAGATGTTCACTGGCAAACGTAAGACAGTACATGTGCCTTCTTGAGCAGGGGACCTTGTGGGTGCTACATAATTTAAATCCATTACAGCATAGTGTGTTAGCAATGGTGTTCTTGGTGACTGTGGTCCCAACTGCCTTCAGATCATTAACAAGCTCCTCCTGTGTAGTTTTTGCGCTGATCCACCACCTTTCTCAGTCTCACCCCATGAGGGAAGATCAAGCATGGAACTCTAGATGGAGGGCGATTGATAGTCATTTTATGTTTCTCCCATTTCCTAATAATTGCAGCAGCAGTTTTCATCTTCTCACCAAGCTCCTTGCTGATAGTCTTGTAGCCCATTCCAGCCTTGTGCAGGTCTACAGTCTTGTCCCTGATGCCCTCTGACAGCTCTTTGGAGAGGTTGGAATTGAAGAAACTGAATCTGACAGGGTAGTTTCTACACATAACGAGTTGGGATCAGGAGTATCTGTGATTGATTGATTGTAATCTGTGTGCCACATGGGCACACAGCCAATCTGTGGGAGCCAGAATTCTAGCTGGGTTATAGGGGATCAAATACTTTTTCACTCAATGACATGCAAATCAACATATGTGCTCTTGTTTGTAAAGTCTGTTAGTTTCTTTCTAAGTCCCCCCATCGGTATAGTGGATTGGAATGAAACTGAAATGCCCAACCAACTGAGGCAAGAAAATTGTCTTTTGGGACACAAACAGCAAAAAAAAAAAAAAAAAGTCAAGCCCCCTTTGTAGGGTCAGTGATACAGCAATTCTGATT
>JAMQGT020009994.1:17500-19599 GCA_024447675.2 Pterophyllum scalare
AGCAAATGTTGCACTTATTTACCAACCGTGCTCATTCACCATGACCTTTAATGAGAGAAAAAGACAGTGATGATCTAATGAGGAGGACAAGGTGGCACCTCAGAGATGGAGGGAAAAGATGAAGAGGGTCAGAGGAGATGGTATGATTTATGCCTTGTGTGTGGAAGTGTGTGTGTGTGTGTGTGTGTGTGTGTGTGTCATTCAGCACATTTTCAGTCGCTGGCATTTAGCTGCCAAACTGACGTCACATTGTCTTTAACTCTGCCTGCTTGAAAAATATCAGCAACCTGGAACTGGATCGCTGATAGCACCTTCACTGACTGATTAGGTAATCCTATGCTTTTTATATATAAATAGAAATATTTTTTCAGGGAATTAACTATTTGTTCATAAATTACAATGTACAGAAATGCATTTTTAAAAATTATAACATAATAACATATCAAAGACAGTCAAACTCACTTCATAAATGTGGTCCGCTCGAGTAGAGAAGGCAACAGTGCAGACAAAGGATACACTGTCTTCTCCTGTGAGTCTGCTTAAATCCACTCCCACAATACAAGAAGCTCTGAACATAATCTGGACTTAGCTCAACTTTGGTCCATCGATTGTTAGATAGCTTTTAAATATATATATATATATATATATATATATATATATATATATATATATATATATATATATATATATATATATATATATATATATATATATATATATATATACATACATACAATGCCCAAATAAAATTTGAGGAACATTTTGAAAACACATTAGATCTAAATGGGAAGAAAATGTGCTGGATGTCTATACTGATATGGACTGGGTAATGTATTAGGAATGAAAGGATGCTACATCATTTTATGGAAATGAAAACTATCAACCTACAGAGGGCTGAATTCAAAGACACCACAAAAATCAAAGTGAAAAAAATGACACAGCAGGCTAGAATATTTTGCTGAAATTTCATTGCAGCAACTCAAAATGGTACTCAGTAGTTTGTATGGCCTCCACATACTCGTATGCATGACAACACCGGAGCATGCTCCTAATAACACGACAGAGGGTGTTCTGGGGGGTCTCCTCCCAGATCTGGACCAGGGCATCACTGAGCTCCTGGACAGTCTGAGGTCTAACCTGTCAGATGAATGGAAACATAATGTGCCAGAGGTGTTCTACTGGATTTAGGTCAGACCAGCATGGGGCCAGCCAATGGTATCAATTTCTTCATCCTGCATGAACTGCCTGCATACTCTCACCACATGAGGCATTGTTGTGAGGAACCCAGGACCCAGTGCACTAGTGCAGGGTCTGACAATGGGTCCAAGGATTTCATCACGATACCTAATGGCAGACAGGGTGCTGTTGACTAGTCCGTAGAGCAATCATAAGATGGGGCAAAATTGAAGGCACAGTCTTATTCGTGGGCCAGACAAGATTAAAAATAATAATTTCAATTAGCAATATTAATTTGAATGGCCAGAATACAGCAACTTTTTCCTCAGCACATTAAATAAAATTATATTTTTCTTCAAAAATAACATCAGGAAAAATAATATATTTCAAGCTGATAAAAATTTACTAATTTTTCAGGTTAAAAACTGTGATGTAAAGTTCTGCTCTTCACAGTCGGAAAAACGCTGCATAAACTGCGCAGTGTGTCCAGCTTACCAGCAAAAACAGCAGCTGCAAACACAGCAGTGGAGACCTGGTCTGATTTATTTAATTTTTTGGACAATCACACAAGCTGCAGGGACGTATTAAAATGCTCCATTATGTCGCAGAGAAAAGCTGACTCACACAGCCACTTTTCATCCCGGAGCCCTGCTGAGACTTTTCCTTTCCTGTTTCCTGTTTCCCGTTTTTCATTTGGCCATTTTTGGGGGTCAGGCTAGCTTAAATGTCACTGTAAAAAGTGCTGACCGATTATTTTATCCACTGACCACTGATCAGTGTGTCATTGGCAACATGAGAAACAGGTTACCACACAGGTCTTGGCCTGCGTGGCCTCTGTTGCAGTGCATTGTGGGATTTGCAGTTTAAGTGGTGGGAGCGCTATTTACCCAAGGGCCATTAATAATAGCTATATGAAATCATCT
>JAMQGT020009995.1:0-103539 GCA_024447675.2 Pterophyllum scalare
TGCTGCCTGTGCTATAAACCATATATGTTTATGTGATTACTTTGGTCTGTCAAAGAGAAATTTATATGATTTAGTGTGAAAAGAATGAACAGTTAATAAAATGCTTTTCAACGCTACTAGTGACCGTAATAAGTGGCATCTGTGCCACTTTCAAAGCCTGTTCTCTTCATTGGTATAGCTGCACTTGGAAACCTCATAATCCTGCATGCACTGGTTCAAGAACAAGTTCAATGCGCAGAGGTGTAGCGACTACAGAGGCTGTACCAGGAAGCTATGGGAAAGAGTTGTTGAAGCTAGGTTAAGGTTGACAAAGGTTGACAAAGACAGGAGGCAGAGAAGAAGATGCTAAGATTTTCATTGGGCGTGACCAGGATGGACAGGATTAGAAACAAGTACATCAGGCGGACAGCTCAGGTTGAGTGGTTTGGAGACAAAGTTGGAGAGGCGAGGCTGAGATGTTCTGGACCTCTGCAGAGGAGGGATGGTGGATTTATTGAGCAAAGGAAGTTGAAGAAGGAGCTGCCAGGCAGGAGGTAAAGAAGCAGATCAAAGAAGATTCATAGATGTAGTGAAGGAGGACATGCAGAGGATTGGTGTGATGGAAGAGGATATGGTTGGAGCAGATGTGGTGGAGCAGGAAGATGATGATATCCTGCATAAAACTTGTATACCACACAGCACTGTAAAGATCCTAACAACCTTTTAGCTCTTTGGCCTTTGGTCTGTAGTTCATAAATGCCCAAATCTTATCTTCATGCATTCGTATGAAGGCTAAAGTTGGTCCTCACTCTGTACTGGACTTCTGAGCACACAGTGTAACATTTCTCAAGGACACGTGTAAGAAAAATGAGCTGCAGTTTAAGTTTATTGATGACCACACACACACACGAGTGCTTGAACTTTAATCCCAGCAGCTCCTGCACGACCACTTCAGCTTCAGTTAAATGTACTCTGGAGGAGACATGCTGACTCCCGTCCAAACTTGCGATGTGTGCTAGAGAAAATCCACACAGGACATTTATGCAAATGCTGCCTCAGCACATCGCCTGCAGTCCTGACACATGGCAGAGGAGAGCACGTTTGATTTGGCATGTTTGTTCGCACTGTAACATTTATGTTGCTGCGAAGGACCATGGAGTCGGGGTTGGAGATGAATTCAACCAGTGAGCTTCATTAAAGTCTGTGGTTTTTGAATAAACTGGTTTTGCACAGGCTGCATTTGTAATTTTTAACAATGGCAGCTGGGCCACAGCAAGGACACACTAATCAGTAGCAACCTAGTGCAGTGACCCTGGAGATAACGCTGCCATTTCAACTATGTTTGTTGGGCTAAAAAGGCCATGAAGGAACACTGTTACCGTTTCTCTGAAGGTGGCTGGAGCTGCTGTAGAAACACGCTAATCAGGGTTTTCTGGTTTGTTCTTGTGGCCTCAAATTTTAATGTGGACGGAGCTAATGGCAAAAATAAGCTAAAACATTACCTCAGATTGACTCAAATGATGACCAGCAACGTTATGAAGTACACGTGCTCAACTGCTCATTTATGCAGATATCTAATGTGGAGCAACTATTCATGTAGACATGGTCAAACTGACTTGCTGAAGTTCTGGTCTGGTCAGAGCCATCTCTGGGTTTACAGAGAACGATCGGGAAAAAGAGGAAATATCAGTGAGTGGCAGCTCTCTGGGTGAAAAGGTCAGAGGAGATGGCCGGCAACAGTAACTCAAACAGCTACTCGTTAGGAGCTAATGTATGCAGAGAGAGCGCATGAGCTGCAGCAGCAGAAGACCACACCTGGTGCCCCTCCTGTCAGATAAGAACAGGAAACTGATGCTACACCAAACCTGGACAATAGAAGATTGGAAGCTGTTTTTCTTATTTGGTGTCACCTGAGTTGTATGTTTTTTTTAAAAAAAAAAAAAACACATCAACCCTTCAGATATCTCCTTTGCATCGGCTCTTTTGTCTCCAGCAAACCATCAGATTAACAGCGCTCTCCTCCATGCTACTTCCACCTTCTTTATTATGTCAGCCATGTGGAGCTGTGGCTGTTGTGGATATTTTTAACTCCTGTCTGCGAGGACAAGCACATTTTCCTCCTCTCCTCCTCCTCCTCGATTGTGTGAGGAGGCCCTGAGGGAGGAGGGGATGTGCGTTTTCTGTTGGTCTCCTCCCAGAGGACCGCAGGCATGTCGGGCTGACGAAGGCCCACCGCTCGGTCACTCTGCATCATTACTAAATCATACATCATTCCCTCCTCCCACTCAGTGTATTCACACACAGGCTAAAACTTTCCTTCAAACAGTCTCCAGGTGCTCCTCGCTCTCAGGTCGCTGTTGTTTAACGCTGCTCCTGAACCCTTTCGGGGATATTTTGTTGTTGTGTATCCACAGTATGTAGGTGTGACAGTAAGTGGGTCAGCCAGGTTGTCCTGGTTACAGCTCAGTTGAATCGATAAATCATATTGTTAAGTTGCAGCCGTGGTTGGTCCTCCAGCTCCTCGCTGTTATTTCACGACCTCAGAGTGCTCCCTGAGAGACGGATGAGAGAAAATGATACTGCGTGGCCTACAGTTTGAAGGAACAATAAAAGCAAGAATAAGAACATGACAGCTGGATGATGCTGACAGAATTTTGGAAAATTAACCTACAACATAAATAAATTTGTCAGCTGTTTCTGCTTTTCAGAGTAAAATTGTAGCTGATTTTCTTCTGTAATATTAAAACAAACAAAAGCCATTTGAAAAGCTTTCTTTATACATACAGATGTAAAAATAATTTTACCCTCTCTGTAAGATAAAAGTATGCAAACTGATGCCTCAGGAGAAAAGGGAAAGCAACCTTGAAATGGCGCTGCATTTGGCCCATATTTTTTTGGATATGAAAACCCACTGTTGAGCTTGAACTTGTGTGCTCCACGTCTGTGTAAACTAAAGACCGCCCAACCCTGATTATAACCCCACCTTACTGCAGTTCTGGCCTATGCTCACACTGCATTCAAGTGCACATCAGTTTGTCTCTTTCATGCACACACTCACTCTTTCAGAAAATAAGGGTTTCCTGAGTTTAGGCAATTTTGGGGCTTGTTCGGGACACTTGTGTGAAGCTGTGACACATTGTCCTCTCACACCCCCTGTAGAGGTTTTAATGACTTATCTGATTGCCTGTGACACTGTCTCCGGTTTACCACCGTTCCTTCCTTGGGCCACTTTTGATAGATCCTGACCCCTGCAGAGCAGCAATACTCAAATCCTTATGCTTGCCCATTTTCCCTGCTTCACTTGCCCCTAATATATCCCACCCAGGTGCCAGGATGAAGAGAGAATCCATATTGTCCACCACTCAGTGGTCATAATGTTATGCTTGATTGGTGTACATGTGTGAATGAGAGGGAGACACCGCATTGCGGAGACTTTGTATGTAATCATCTCACACAAAAGCTTCATTTCTTCATGTGTGGTATGAATTAACCATTGCAGGGCACACAACAAATTCAAGGATTAAAAATAAATGCATGTAGTGATATCAGTGATATGTTAATGGAGTGCCTTTCATAGTGTACAAAACTTTAGAGACATTTTCTCCAAGTGCACAACTGGATTAATGAAGTCACCACATACTGGGACAGTTGGGTTTATCTGCTCCCAGTGTAGACTCTCTTAAACCCATTTCCATCTGTCACTTTTGAGTGACACAATGCTTTAAAGCTAGCTGCACACGCTGATAGATGACCTGCCAAAGAGAAGGGGTACTTCTCAAAGACCATTAACCATCGGGGTAAAAAATCAGCGTTAATGAGCTGCTTAGCCCAAGTGGGGTCAGAGTCTTCTTAAGTCGTGCTAGTTATGGCTAGAGGATGCATTCGTCTGGTTGTTATGGAAATGGCTTATTGCTGATGTGGGTGTTTGTTGTACCTGCAGCTGCAAAATATGTCAGACTTCAGCTGAGGAACATAAAAGATGAGAAAAGTCACACTAACTTAATATTCTGAGGCAAAGTAAGCGAGCTATATTAACTGTGTATTTGTGTATTGAAATGAGATTTTTATAGCACCTTTCAGGCCTCATACGCTACACAGGTACAGAAACATGACTTTAATTAACATTTGAACAACCCCAAACACAAACAGGCCGCAAGTCAATAATCACTACAGGAGTCCCAGCCATGGTGGCCTGTTACTGTCTGAACCTTAATAATGCTCCCGGCCACACAAACGGTGTTCGTTTGTGGATGTGTGAGGCAGCTTCGAGGTCTGAACACAATATAAAAGCACTAGGAAATTAATGATTTGAAGTCATTAATCCCTACAGGAGTCCCACAAGTCTTTGTGCTTGCCAGTATGGAAGTGTCTATAGGCAGAAAATAAAGTTTTTATTATTAAAGCAAAAAGTAAAAACTCAATGACTGGAGGAACTGTGAACCGCCGACTTTCCGTCCCCATATGCGGTGCCAGCCATGACAGAAACAGATAAAATGCTTGGACTTTTCTCTCTCCTGTCTCCCCACTCTTTGTTGTGATCACCAATCTCCCTCCAGTAGGACGAGGAGGAGGATCTGAAAGTCCTCCGAGCTGGAAATGCACAGGAGGAATTGACAGTACCGAACAGGCCAGTCGTAGTAATTGTGGGCTGCGTCGACGTGACGTGTGCTTAAATTTCCAGGAATGAGCACGTCGGGTTACAGCGTAGATTACAGTGCACTGTTTCAGAGCGGTGTGCTGGTACGACAGCGGTCCAAGGCAGTACGATATTAAATCCAAGGAAATCAAATAGTATATTTTTGTATTATGTGGCTTTATTTTCATCTGTGACATTCACAAAATGCATAGAAAGTCACTTGGAAAGTGAAAAGCATGATGTGATGCAAAGCAGAGGAGGAAAGGCTTTGCAGTCAGAAGGGAAGAAAAGAGGAAGGCGACTGGGTGTATGGGAATATTGAGCCACAAAGCATTTATGTCAGATCAAAGCTAATCCTTATCTTGGGGAGAAGGACTCAGTAATACCCTGGGCTGTCTCTCCCCCCTCAAGGGCAGGTTTCTGTCTCTGTCTCCCTCTGCTCTGTCCTCACTGTTCAGTGGAACTAGGGGAAATTTTCTGCATCTTTTCCCGACTTTGACTCAGTGTGGAGAAACTGGGTCAGCTGGGGAGTGCAGAGCGAGGAGGAGGAGTTGAGGGTCTGGCCTCCAGACTCAGCTGGGGAAGGAGTTTTGCCTCAGGCGGTGCTGGTGCTGCTCCTGCTGGAGGCAGAGGAGGGAGGCGACGCTGTGAAGTGGATGATGCTGATGAACGGAAATAGACTGACTACACAAACCAGTGACGATCCACTACAGTAGAATCTCTTTAAGGTCTCATCTTAATTTTCTGAAGCAGAGAGCAGCATTGTACCACCACATTGTACTACATCCATCTTTTATATTATCTAGTCTTAGGCAATCCAGCTGAAAGCAGCTGGACTACTATGCTCAACAAGATCTTTCACCTCTGATCTGAGAGGCTTCTTCGGCCAGCTGTCAGCCACACCGATGCACACCTTTTCCTTAACTACTCATGTGATGGCAGGGCGGGGGAACATTTCTTAAAGAATTCACATCTTGGCTCTCAGCACCACCTCCAATGTGACTCCCCATCAGTCTTTAGAACTGAAGAAGCCTTTTGGATGAGAGGCGAAACATCCTCAAGAACCTAAAGGAGTAGTTCAGTTGCCTTCACCTCACGTGCTCAAGAGTACCATGACCTGGATGACTGAGAACCTACACAGACACGCTGGCTAGTGTTAGTTACTGTAAAGGAGGATTTTTCGCAAGCCGTAGCGCGATGGGCCACTATCATTGCTCAGTTTGACCCTTTCACACGCATCATGCCGACACGTTTGCGCAAGCCACTTTGCGTTACCGCAAAAGTTCAAATGGTCTCTGAGAGCGGAGAAATTGCGCTTCACAGCCAACATGTGGTTATTGTTGTTATTTCACTCCCGCTGTTGCAGAAAAGCCCGTGAATCCGCTCCACTGTTCTCCCCCCCCACACACACACATACGTGGTGTTGAGGGCAGTGGATCTGTGGAAAAAAACGCCACGCTTTTTTGAACCTGTCAGCGATGGTGTTCGGTGTTAAAGGGTTAAGTTACATTAAATTATAAATTGTCCTACACAATCATAAATGAGTGAAAGGTCTGCCTGCTGCTTTATCCTGAAACGAGTCCGTTCAGGTGGCTCCGCCGTCTGATGAGGATTCCTCTCGGATGCGTCCCTAAGGAGGTGTTCTGGTGAGGGCAATTTGGAGGAAACCCCAAGGCGGACACTGAATACACTGGAGGGATTAGGCTTCCCATCTGGCTGTGCAGGGTCCCCCAGGAAGGGCTGCAGGATGTGATTATGCACGAGGGTGCCTAGGCTACCCTCTCCTCACAGCATGTATTGATGACTCAGTCAGTGAAATGATTTAAAACTGACGAGCCTCTTTTTTCTTTTTTTTTGTTTTGTTATTTACCACCACTCAAGGTCGGATGTGATCATCTGTTCTCACTCAAATAAACCAAACTGAAAGGTGACTGAGTAAACTGCTCTGAGCATGCTCAGTGTGAACTCATCCTTATCTGTCATTGCCACATCAGTGTCCCCACAGGGCCAAACGATGAGTTTAATTGCCTGAGATCTTGTTTTTGATAATGGTGAGAGATGTGCAGTGTTGCAGTGAAATCAGTGGTCACCTTTTTCCCATTTCTGTCAACACTACTTTCACCGCCACCCCCTCCCTCCCTCTCCATCTGTCTCCCTTTTCGCCATCGACGTCTGCCCACAGTCATGCCCGGAGGGACACGGCTGCTGTTGCGATGGCCGCAGAGAGAAAGGAAGATGTAGCCTTCCCTCCTCAGCAATTTTCACACTTGACAATCTGAGCGAAAAATGAAATATAAAGTCAGCAGGGCCCTGTTTGGTATTCATGGTTTCTTTGGTGCTATTTTGACAGGGTTTAATCATCTCCAAAAGCAAACTATCACAGCTTCCGCACGGATTAACATGGTAGAGATGTGATTATGCAGGAGGAGGAGGAGGAGGAGGAGGAGGAAGAAGACACTGTTTATGGAGTCTGTGGCCTGAAGGAGAAAATAATTAGCTATAGTTAACAGATACTGAGGAGAAGAGTCTCGTGAGCTCCCCACTTCTGCAGTCCACTGTTGGCTGATGTGCTCACAATGTATTGTCGTATTTTGACCACTGCCTCTTCCTCCTCCCAGGTCTCTGAGTTTACGTGACATCTGTTCCTCTTGCTCAGAGTTCGGGATGCATTTAGTCTTTTTACCCGAGCCTTGCAGCACGTTTGCAAACTCCTCAAATACAAAGCATGTATTGTTAAAGCTTTTCTAACTTTTTTGTTAGCATGCTGCACAGCTTGAAGGTCCAGTAAGAGCAGCAAATGATGATATTCAGTTAATTCTTCTCGTCTCTCTTTTGCTACAGTGGCAAGCAAACTGCACAAAAACTACTTTGTATTGTCAACTTGAATGCAGAGTCCAGAACAGGAGGAGCTAATTAGCTGAGCCCCAATACGTGCCAGGTTTACAGACGGTTATGAGACGGGAGGCTGTTAATTTTTAAATGGCACATGGATCTGTCAAGCCTCCTCAAAATCAGATCCACTGGATGTTGAACTGGTGCATTTCCTAAAAAAGTAAAACTAAAAACAATTTGTATTTTCTAAAAGGATTAAAACTCTTGGACATTTAGGAAGAAGTTGGCCATTTTTGGTCATATTTAAACACATTTTTTATTAAAGGGACCGTCATGGTCCCGGGCCGTGTGCCCACCGTGTTTTAGTGTTGTAGGTTCTGTTTTCACCGAGTTCTGTTATGTTCCCAGTTTGTTCAGGTCTTGATCATTTATCTTACTTCCTGTCTTGTTATTCGTTGTTGTTACATTTTGATTTCCTAGTTCCCTTTGTCCCTGTCTCCATTGCGTCTGCGTTGCTGTGTCTGTTTGGTCCTTTTGTCATGTCCCTGGCCTCCTGTGTGTTTGTATTGAGTTTTATTCCCAGTGTTGTGTCTAGTCTGTGTCTCTGTCCCGTGTCTGTTTCTCTTTGTCTGTTTCCTCGTGTCTTGGTCCCTGTTTAGTTTCCTCTGTGTCTCGGTCCTCTGTGTTGTCAAGTCTGCATGCTCCTTGTTAGGTTACTTCCTGTTTTATTTTGACAGTCTCATGTTCCCTGCACTTTGTGTTTAGTTTTGCTTCTATTTTGTATAAGTTGTCATCTTTTTCAATAAACCACATTTAAGTTCCGTTTACCGTTTGAGTCCTCCATTTGGGGTCCACCCTTTGCCTGCCTGCCACAGCTTCCGTGACAGGGACAGGAAGTCAGAGTAGGCTGATATATAACCACTGCATAATCACATTCAGCACTGGCCTGTGGACATTAACCTGCAAGGAAAGAAGACTGTTAACATAAAAGATTTTAACCCTAATTTCAATTTTATTTGTATAGCTCCAAATCACAATAACTGTGCTTTATATTGTAAAGTAAAGACACTACAATAATACAGCGAAAACTCAACAATCAGTCAACCCGCCCTCTGAGAAAGCACTTGGTGATAGTGGGAAGGAAAAACTCCCTTTTAACAGGAAGAAGCCTCCGGCTGAACCAGGCTCAGGGAGGGGCAGTCATCTGCTGCTACTGGTTGGGGCTGAGGGGAGAGAGACAGGACAAAAGACATGCTGTGGAAGAGAGACAGAGATTAATAATAACTAATGATTAAATGCAGAGTGGGGTATACAGAGAGTAAAAAGAGACTAATGAAAAGAAACACTAAGTGCATCATGGGAAACCCCCCCCCCCCCAGCAGCCTAGGCCTATAGCAGCATAACTAAGGGAGGGTTCAGGGTCACCTGATCCAGCCCTAACTATAAGTTTGATCATGAAGGAAAGTTTTAATGCATTTTCGAAATCTTACATTTATGTCTATTGGCCAGTAGGGGGCACCTCCGCTGGCTGCAAAAACGACTTCAGTCATACAGAAGTCTACGAGAAAACAAGCTTTATTGTCATTTGATTTATAACTTCAGTAAATACTATTCAGTAAATACTATTCTGATGTGTTTATGCTCCCAGTCATTAAGTCTTATTACAATATAATCTTAATTTTGTAAATTACAGTGCTGTAATATGTAACTTCTGTACAGTGAAGACCAGCCAGCCTGCACATTCATGAAGTTTATGATAATGAATCAGTGTTTTATAACAAAAATCATAATAAATTATAAATAAAAGTCAAGCTGTGAAGCTGTCTGATGGAAATTTTGCCAACTTCCTGTGCTGATTAAAACTTAGGAACAAGTGAGTCAGTTGACCTTTTTGCTGCCATTTCAAAAGGTCAAACACAGACTGCCCAGCGCAGCAGCACGGTTTCTAAAAGCTGCAGTAAATGCAGGCAGAGGCGCCGTGGTGAAAGATTAGGTTTGGACTTTTCTTCATCAGAGAAATGGTAAATATTGGAGCCCGGGTTTCAGCATTCAGTAATGAGAAGGCTACCAAGAGATTTTTAATTTCTTTTTGTCTGTGTGTGAGAAAAGACTTTAAGCAAGCAGCAGTAGCAGTGCGTCCTTTTTCTCTCCAGAGCCAGAAGTGTTGCAGTTCCTGCTGATGCTGCAGACTCTTGATATCAAATGATGAATATCAAAAAGCAGAGTTCCTCAAAAGACAGTCTTACAGTGTGCATACAAAACATTGAATTCTTTAATTTTTTTCCCTTCTGTTGCAGATGAAGGGCCATGTTGACCCCAAAGGGCTGTGATGTCACTGTGAAGTCGTGGACGGTGTTGGAGCCAGCTGTGCCTTTCCGCTTGCATTTCTTCTAGAGCCAGTTAAATTGCAATTACCTGCCTGTGAGAATACTTTTTCTGGAAATGGAGACTCTATCCCAGGATTCACTTCTGGAGTGCCAGATCTGCTTTAACTACTACAGCCCCCGACGGCGGCCCAAACTCCTGGATTGCCGACACACGTGCTGCTCGGTGTGTTTGACCCAGATGCGTAGCAGCCAGAAGGAGATCCGCTGCCCCTGGTGTCGCGGCGTCACCAAGCTACCCGCAGGCCTGTCCGTCTCTCACCTCCCGGATGACCCAGACATCATAACCGTCATCGCCATCCCTCATGCCTCAGAGCACACCCCCGTCTTCATCCGCCTCCCCAGCAACGGCTGCTACATGCTGCCCATCGCTAAAGAACGGGCATTGGGCTTGCCGGGGGAGCTGGGATGTCGCTTCCTGCCCGGCAGCCAGCAGAAGGGGGTGACGGTGGTGACTGTACCGGAGGAGCAGCCTCTGGGTCTGGCTATGGGTCTGGAGAATGTGGGGGTGGCTCTGGAAGGCAGCGAGGGGGAGAGGAGGGTTACTGGTCCAGTGGGAGGAGGAGGTAAGGGCTCCACGTGGTCTGGAGTGTGCACAGTGATCCTGGTGGCGTGTGTGCTGCTCTTCCTCCTGGGCATCGTGCTGCACAACATGTCCTGCATCTCCAAACGCTTCACTGTTATTTCCTGCGGCTGAGGGAAGGTGCCGCGGACCCCCCTCAGGATTCCCTCCCACTCGCCCTGCCTCTCATCAGGGCGGGACTCTGTTGAGGAGAGGGGACTAAACTCACATCATGGGCGTTAAAGGAAACTCCAGAGCAGTGTAGAGAGAGACAGTGATGATGATGATGATCATGAAGAAGAGGGCAGGAAGGAGAACCACAAACTGCTCTAACATTGTTTTGTTTTTTTAATCCTTGAAATGGAAATATGCATTTAAACCCTCACTCTCTTCTCATTGGACAGCACTCTGCTGGCCTCAACACTCCCACCCTCCTCCATTCCTTCCATTTCCCTGAAAGAACGCTTTGGGAATCCCTCCAGACGTGTTTCTGGCCGGCGGATTTGTTTTTGGCTGGAAGCCGTGCTGACAGTCACACTCGCCGCGGTCGGATTGCCTGTTTAATCTGTGGTTTGTAGACGTGCATCAGAAATCATCATAGTGTGTTTAGATGAGCGTGGGCTCCGAGTGTGGCTTCTCCAGGTGGTGCCGCAGCACAGGGAGTCCGGACTTGGCCGCTCTTTGTTTCTGATATCGCAGGAAACAACTGTTTAGGATTTTTGTCTGCATTCTCCAGCCTGAATATTCTGGGGAGCCAAAATCAGTTTATTTTCTTTTTCGTTTTTTAGTTGTTCCTACAACCTGTGCAGAGCAAACTGTTGCTATGATAGTTCCACAAAGTTAGCAAAAGCTGTGTTGTCAGAAATATGGATTGTAATGTTCATACATACCAGCTGAACTACAAGCGCAGGTAGTACTGAGTTGCTTTATTAAGGCTTTAAAAAGTAAAAGATGTTGATTGAATTGATTGTCATTGGGTCCGGCCTCCTATATTTCAGGTTTTTTTCTGTCTTATATCACTGTAACATAAATATTCTTGTATCTTGGCCTGTTATTGGCACATAAAGTTGTCACTTAGGCTTTTTTCTGTCAACTTGTAATTGTCAGACTTGGTATAAGCATTTTGATGAAGAAATGACTAAAAGGCCCTAGAATTGGTCATTTAAAGAAAAATGCTGAGCATTTTGGAGAATAACTTTGCCTTACTACAGACAATTAGATGAGAAGATGATCAATATCACTTCCACATCTGTCTTATAGCAGTGGAGAAGACATTACTCAGCATAGCAAAATATGGAACTGGGGGGACCGGGTGCTACTTTTTTGATGCACATACCAACATGTTAAAGGCCATCAATTCGTTATTTTCAGCCGGCTCTGGAAATCCCATAGAATTGTAAACACTTGCAATCCATATAATATTTTAACAACAACTGTGACATCTAAATTAGCACCAAATTAGTGATTATCAGCAGTTAATAGTGTCATAATGGGTCAATAGTTAGGTAAAGAATAAAAAAAAAAATCATTAGTTTTAATGCTATAAGTGCTAAATCGCTACTTGGCCATAGAAGAAAACCCATGCCACGAAGCTCCTGGCACAGGGTTTTTGTGCTGATGTTAATGCCAGAAGAGGTTCGCTGTGGTTCCTACATGCTTCCACGTTGCAATAAGCACTTACAGTTGATTGTGAAATATCTAGGAGGGAGGAAATTTGGCAAACTACCGTATTACAACAGTGGCGTCCTATTACAGCACCACGAGCTCTGTAGATCAACCTGTTCTTTCACAAATGTTTGTGAAGGCAGACTGCACGACTAGGTGCTTGGTTTTATACACCTGTGGCAGTAGGACTGAAAACACCTGAATTAACCAAACAGCAAGTGAACGATTCAGAAAAGAGCATCAGAATATCTTTGAAGGTATATTTTTGAACTTTGAAGGGAGCCAGGCTAGCGGTTTTTTTTTGTTTTGTTTTTTCCTCCACGTAGCTAGCAAGCAGATCAGCCTTCCAAATAACACTAAAAAATGAAATGAGAAAACATCAAGTTCGCGGCTCTTAGAAAAAATCAATATAGAGCTTAATAGATTATCTGTGAAGGCATATTTGTTAACTTTTTAAATATTCAAAGTTAATGAATAGTTTCCCCCAGCTTCTAATTAGCTAACTAGTTGGCTAGCATTCCACATATCTACCCATTTAAAAAAAAATAAAAAAATTCACAACTTTTTTTTTTGTTTGTTTGTTTTAAGCTTAAAACATGTTACAGTAATTTGAGAACTTCAGGACTATTTGAAGTCTGAGGCGAGCCAGGCTGGCTAGTTCCCCCTGTTTCCTGTCCAGCTAAGCTAAGCCAGGCTCCATCTCTGAATGAGCTACACAGTGTTATTGATCATCTCATCTAATTCTCTGCAAGAAAGCCAATAAAAGTTTGACGTTTGATAGAGGTTTTCACAACGACAGCATTCGTGTTTCTATTGTTTTTCATTTGCTGTGCATTATTTTTATTTGCCTTTTTATTTTTATCCTTTTTTTTTTTTTTTTAAAATCATAATTGAATTTGTTCATCTGCTTTTTCACCCTGACCCGCTTCACACCGACGTCATCCTCTAAAGTCAGACCCTCCAGGTCTTCGGCAGCAGCCCACACACCCTCTCCCCCTTAATTCAGAAACTGCTTTGTATATGGGCTGAACTGTAAAACAGTGAGTTTGTGCATGTGAGAAAGAAGACAGGAGTGGGAGGCTTCTGTAAAGTTACTGTTAATGAGAGCTGTATCGATTTGATCTGCTTTTGAATCTCTCTGCAGAGGTGGGTGTTTCTGGAGTCATTTTTCCCACTTTGAGCCAAGCATTTTGTTCGTTTACTGTAAAACAGTGGATGTAAAGTATACACAAACAGGGTAAACGCTTTTGTACAGCAGCCTCATCATGTACAGAATGATTGTAATTTTTCTGATCCTTTCCTTTGGTTGACATGTTTTCGTCTAATCTGAGATTATCAGTGTGTTTGAGCTTAAATAAACAAACATGGCAAATTATTCAGGGCACTCAGATTTGTTTCAGCACGCCAGTGATACAACAAAAAAAATAAGGTTTAATAATACTACTCTCGGTTTGTGTGGTACACTTAAACTGTAAAAATTTCTTTTACCTGTGAAATATAAGAAATATCCCTAGTTTTGATTCATATCAGCGTGATTTTACCAGCTGCCACCACAGTAAAAATGCCAGACCGTTCAAAGTAAATAATTTGGAGATGAAGGAATCGAGCACGCTTCAGATATTTTGGCTTTCAGCACTGCGACACTCTCCTGAAAATGCGTTGGGGGTGCAGCGGGGGCAGCTGTTGTTTTGCAGATGCAGGGATAGATGGAGTTAAGTTCAGCCCAAATGGTTCATGTCGTGCTGGTTGCTACGAAACAGCACTGAAGGCCCTTTTGAAGTTGCTGAAAGTTGAAATATATTTAGCTCTTAGCACTCTGTGCTCTATAGGCTCAAAAAGGGAAAAAAAAACTTGCTAATTTCTTAACACTTGAGGTTGAAGTGGGTTTTTTTAGCATAACTTCAAGATAAAAGAAGAAGAGATGTTGCAAGTTGTCTCTGGGGTAGGACTGAAGGATGTGCTGTTAAAGACCATCTTAACCCACATGGGTGTATTCAGCCATACTAGATAGGGTCAAACATATCTATCTGACAGCTGTATCATATTTCTGCTGCAATCTTTGAGTTTAAATAAAAGAAAATTGCAAAAAAAAAAATACCCATACTTCATTTTTCAATCACACAAGTTTAACTGGAATTACTTCGACATATTTTTTAATACTACGGGCTTAATGCCATTTTGCCCACAGGGCACCAGAGGCCAGCTCAACCAAGCAGTGTGGAAGTACTACACACTCATAGAACTGGAGTAACATCCAATTTTCCTAGCAGAACTTTTTTAGCCAAACCATTTCTCCATGCCTCATGTTGCCACACAGACACATAACAGCACAACCACCCATTTAAACGGCAAGTTTAATCCCAGTGTCCATCCTAAGTCCTGTAAGCAGTGAACTCTCACAGATTTCACCTGTGTGGGCAGGTCTTCACTTCTCAGCGGGGGCTTTATCTCAGTAAATCCAGTGTTTCTTCTGGGTTTGAGACTACTGACCGTATTTTATTACACAGCCAATTAACTTAAAGGACCAACTCTCCTACCAGGCTTTGGCCTTCCAGAGGGGAAGATATGGTTGCTTCTCCTTTGCTTGTTTGTTTACCTGTTTATAATGATTCCCAGTAAACTTAAACTTATCACTGCACTTGGAACTGTGGGTAAATTTAAGCAGGAGTATTTTTTTTCTTGTTATAGTAACAATAACCAATCTTCACAAGGCAAGCTCACAGATGTCTGCTACCAACGTTTCTGATTAACTTCACATCAAACCGCACAAACCACCGTCTCATTCTCAGGATTTTTTCATAAGGCGATGGTATTTGGCCGACACCTGCAATAATACTGAATAGTCAAACTTGTCGCCCACAGTTTAGTTCAGCACCTCATGTCACCCCATTCAAGGTGAATGAGACAGCCTGAAACACATCTGTAGGTATCCTGTCTTATGGAAAGTGTGCATAATGCACCTCGATATACGTGAATCTGTGACGTGGACGTTGGGATTGCGCCGTAGGTGTGAGGTGGACGGGATAGTTGAAGGGCATGAACCCAGCAGCAGGACCAGTGTTGTGTGAGGAGGAACATGAGGAGCCGTGTTGGAGGCTACTCATGCACGTTTCTGACTAAACTGTCAGAAGCAGACTCCACGAGGGTGGCATGACGGCCCCTTTAGTGGGACCTGTGCTCAGAGCCCAGCACCCTTGTGGCTCAATTGTCATTCACCAGGGAACACCAGAGCTGGCAGGTCCGCCACTAGCGCCCCATCCTCTTCACGTGGGTCACGAGAGCAGGTTCACGCTGAGCACGTGTGACAGAGTGAGTGTATTTCAAGTTTATTCTGGAAAAAAAACAACCAACACAAATTGACTGTGAGGCTTAATCAGGATCCGACAAACACACCATCAGTCTGAATACGTACCAACCATGGATGGCAGTATACCAACACCTGTGGCATGGGAACCATTAGCTTTTGATCATCTAAAAATAACACGCCACAGCACAAAATGTGATACCTACATCTAATAATTTCACTATACAAACTAAGAATATTATTTGTAGTGCTAAATCATTAGAGCACCAAATAAAAGCAATATAAACAGTGACAGTATGTCCTTGATGGTAGTCGATGCATTTGTTGTGTGGCAAAGGTCAGCGTTACGGTTTAGCGAGCAATGGGCCGCCACGGCCGAGGCTCCGGGAGCGTGAAAGACGGGCTCGTGATAAATGAGACTTTTTCCTTTGCCAATCCATCATAAAGTTTTTCATGTGATGTAAGCTAAGGACAGAGGATCAAATCCACTTTGAAGAAAGAAAAAAGCCTTGTTCCCGTCAGGACACTACCATTTCATCCTTTCATTTCCCTTTGCCGACTGAAAGAAAAACCAAATTGCATCACTGAATCTCCTTCCTATTCTCTGCATTAATTGTCAGAAATTAACCTGTGCATCCTTTTTACCTCTTTTTTTTTTTTTAACAGAGACTTAAGGACAGAGGTGTCGAGGGAGGCTTGTAATTTCTGTGCCTGTGTGTTTGTGAAATGCTGTGAAGTTCCTGTTGTAGTTTCCTGTTTGCGTCAGGCCTGATGACGGCCGACAAAGCAAGCAGCAGCTGTTTTTAGTGAACTATTAAAGCAAACGCTCTGAATCTAAGCAAGGACTCCGGCTGTCTTTATTTGAAATTATATTGCAGCTATTTTTTTGGTGATTTGTCCACATTTTTATTAGAAGAAATGGAGCCCAGTAAAAGATTAAAAGAAAGCTTAGTCCCTGCTGCTTTATGCACTGAAATCCCGTACGTCATGGTTGAGTAAACTTAGTGGAAAGCAGGCTCCCTTTTGTTTACCCTCAGGAACCTTTTTTCTCCTCAAATATTTATTGATATAGTGTCACTGTGGTAATTAAGCCTCTCCAGGGGCCAATTGCAGCCAGCTTTGCTGCAGTAAAACACCTCCGTGCCTCGCAGGGAGCAGCTGCCGCTGATGATGGCCGCACTGTTCACGCGCTGCACAGCCGCAACCAGCCAGCTCGCTTCACTTCATTTTTCAGTTCCCTCATAATCTGGGGCCTTTATTTACAAGTGCATCAGTTATTTTCAAATGAGCATTAGCCTTCATGTAGCGGAATGATTCAGCTAACATTTGTTATTTTCTCTTCAGGGTTTCTAGAAGGTTTGCAGCCGTGTTGATGAGTTCTGGGAAACATTTAGGGTGCGTATTTACAGATGTGGTATCTGATGCAGTTATTCCTGCATCAGATACCACATCCGGACGACACTTCAGTGGACGTTTGAAAAAAGATAGCCCCATGAGTCTTTTTAATGGCCTTCTTGTAGCTTTCTTTCTTTCTTTTTTCTTTTATCTTAAAGCATACGATCTTCCTCTGCCCCGGCTTTGCCCCTGCTTAGATAAATATCCAATTTGTAGCCAAAGGTTAAATTGTGGACATTACTGCTAAATGAAGGACACAAAAAGTCAAAGATTTTTAATGGTTCTAACAGGTTATATAATCCCATGAAATAACACAGATCCTCAGGCCCCTAATTCCTGACCACTGAAGTAAATATATAGCGGATTTCTACTGGGATCGTACCCTTTAGGAACAGAGACCCGGACCTTTTAACTGGATAGCGTGTCTGGGATCAAACACGTGGCATCTGTGTGGTGCTCAAGAAGAACCTCAGTGGAGAATCTGTCACTGTTTCACGACAGCATCACCCAGGAGAGTGGAGGAAGCCAGCCGGAGAGGCACAGGAGCTGACGGAGACAGGCGGGAGGAGGAGCATATGTAGTGGGAGAATAGACCAACTCCAGTGTCGGCCTGAAAGTGGAGCTTGAACTTCACTGAAGCTTGGTGACAGCCAAAACTTGTAGTTTTATCGATGGTGGTGGATGCTGGTCTACAAATGAATGAGGATGAACAAGAAAAGCAATGCAGTAATATATTATGTCAGTCACAAATTAGGCCCACCATAAAGTCCTTTTCTTACTTTAGGGACTTTATATTCAATAAGACTTGAAATTTTGACCATAATTAAAGTGAAATAAAGTGTTTCCTGAGGTCACAGATCTGTGCAATCGGAGTTCATTTTGAGTCAGAAAGAATGCAGGGTCGACGCGCTCCTCTATCGGCTTCACTTTTCACAGCCGTAAGCTCTCCTTATCTTGTACATGTGGTCATGAAGAGCAACACAATCAGTGCCGTGAGGATATGGGAGGTGTAAGAAGGGAGTTAAGAAACCATAATGGAGTCAGAAATGAAAACAAGCGTGGGAGCATTTCAGTCAAAACAGTGTCTAGACTAAAATTAGTCATGTGCAATCAAAACTGAGCTGGAACCTGTAATTGTTTTGTTTATTCTCATTAGATCCCTCCCACGGTAAAAGAGAAAATATACACAGACGAGGCAGGAGGTCATTCACACGCCAGAAAGAAAACAAATGAATGTATCAGATTACCCACGCCCAAATATGGATACAATTGGTCTCCGTCTAATAGACACAGGACGATATTTCTGGGTTCGCAACTTAAAAAACTGCATTCAAACAAATAACGATCCTCATCCAGAGCTTTCCCAGGCTACAGCGCGTACATGGAGCTCCACTGGACGCACATCTGAACCTCGCCAAATAACACCAAATGGACTCATTTTCGATTACACAAGTAATTTTCAAATCAGAGCTGCAGCTTAAATGTTCTATAATTCATACGGAGGGTATTCATTCAGAGGCCCACCCCTGACCCTTACAGCAATAACTGGTAAGACTAACGACTGTAAATGGGCTTCAACGGATAATCCCGAGTGTCCAGCTTCAGCTAACACACAGTAAAGGGTTTTTCTAGCCGGCTCCACTCTTTTAACAGCTTTTTTAAACTGGTTATGATGATTTTAGGTCACAGAACTTTCTCACTTTACCTCTTTCAGAAATGACTATTTTACTTTTTAGTATCTACTCATAATTTCCAGTCAACACCTCACTGTCCTCCGGTACACAGAGGATAGAGTCTTCGATAAACCTCAGCGCCATCACTCGTTTATTCATCTGTAGTCTGTCTGTGCAGGTTTTAACAGCTTTACCTGAATAATGGTTTTCTCATGGTCCAGGGACCTTTGACCCAGCGTTCTTATTT
Source organism: Pterophyllum scalare (assembly GCA_024447675.2). Lineage (NCBI taxonomy): Eukaryota > Metazoa > Chordata > Actinopteri > Cichliformes > Cichlidae > Pterophyllum > Pterophyllum scalare. Next base: position 18,678 of record JAMQGT020009995.1, read on the forward strand.
GTATTTAGTTTTCGAACCATTTTCCTTTGAGTCATTAGTGTTATGTTGTTCACCTGTGTTTCCCAGATGTGTCTCCTTCCTTCATCAGCCCTTGTGTATTTAAGTCTTGTGTTTCCCCTGCTTGTTGTTGCTCAGTTATGTGTTCACACCCAAGTCCTGAGTCCTGCACTGGGGTCCTCATCCTGTCTGGCACACAGCGTCACATGACAGGCTCGATTATTCCTGTTGTCCAGTTTGTTGGTATTTGGCAACCAATGACATCGTCTCCTCATTCGAAATAGAATCGCAGCCACATGTCTTATTATTCTTCAAATGTTTTAACCTCTTCTTTAGAAAAAAGTTCATTAATAAATTTATAAACTGAATGTAGCGCCCCTGGGATCAAACAAATGAGCATCACGCTGATCTAGATGTTTAAATATCCTCTCTTGCTATTCCATTGCAGGCATCTGTTCATGTATCATTTAGCACCCTTTAATATCCTTGCTATTAAGTGTGGTTAACTGCGTATTCCTTTCTTTTTATATACTCAGGCTTACTCTAATTTTTAGATCGGGCTCTTAAGCTAATCAAACTTCCTGATGTAGCAATTTTAATGATGCCCTAAGCCTTAGTGTTGAACCAAGCTTTACTTTGTCTCCTCTTCATAACATTTTTCAGCTGCAGATTTATACATAGCTTCACAGTTTGTTACTAATGTATCCATTTTGTCCCTCTCTCTGGAAACCAAAAACATAATCATTCATTTAGTTATTTATTTTCTTACTGGACTGTCAACTTCTATCAACTTATAATTCCACTGTATATGGCATGAATGAAGATGACATGATTACATAATCAATAGTACTGCTATTACTACTATTATCATATGTTTTCTTTCCAAGACCCTCGTCTTTCCTGAAGCTATCGCTAACACTCTCACTCAGATACTTCACTCATTGAGGAACCTTCCTGTTCATTATTCCACCGCACCTCTGGGTTCCCCTGCCTAGATTTGCATGTGTGCTCCTACTTTTATAAGAAAAATGAAGTTCCAGATTTTTGCATGCTAAGACTCGGTATCTCACATTTGGGTCCAAATCTGAGCTCCTCGACAGAGTCGAGTACAGTCAAAGTTTATTTATACGGCAGAAGGATAAGAGGCATCTTCTTCCTCAGACTTGCAATTAAAACAGAAACAAACAGAATAAAATACGTAACAGAAGCTGCAGTGAAACAATCATAAAAAAGTTCCTAACCATAGTTTTGGAACAACAATAATGTATATGATCCCATTTCCTTTGTTTCTACCAAATCACCATCATCTGCTGAATGAATTTCACAGCTTATTAAAGCTGCTGACATTTAAACTTTGGAATCTTTTCTGCTTCTTGCTCACGTTCTCAGTGATGGTGGAATTTGAAACCTGACAATTGTCAAAGCTACGGTAGGTTCGCAGGATGGATTTCCACAGAAGATCGATAATTAGATTTTACTCATGCATACGGGTGGTCGGCAATTTAAAGACATGCTTCATAAACTCTTCCCACACAGCAAGAAAAACAGGCAGAAAGTCTCTGCTATTCATACGATGGGAGCAAAATCAAACCTCAAATATCCCCCCGGCACCGTGTTTGTGTGAAAAGGTGAAGCTTTTCTAGGAGTTTCTTCTTCGTTACGCACCAGCAGCTTCTCTGAATTCGCTCTACGCCACAGATAATGATGCTGTGTACACATACAAATCAAGCTGCTCTTTAATCAAAAGTAAAGTCTCTGTTATACAACTTGATATAATAAGTGCCATGTAAGAGCCTTTCCTCATCCATGGACTCTGAATAAGGCTAGATCTCAGCCTAGTTACATTTTCATCTCCTTGCACATGATTGCAGGAGTGTTGTTGTATTCAACATTTAAACAAACCACCTTGTAGCTAGATGGGTGGAGGTGATTCATTCAAACAGGAGTTTTATTCATATTCACCCTGGTAATACACCTGGTGTGTGTCTTGGACGCCTTGTCTGCAGCGCAGTTTTGTTCCATCATTTCCACAGCGTCGAATCATACTTGGAAGGTTTTACAAGGGGAGCGTTCAGTCGGGATGTGGTCTTTAATTTTGGAAAATCTACCAGATTATCCATTATTTTTCCTGTGTCTGACTTCCTGCCCCTCCTCTTCTGCCCTTTTCAGCTTGATGCAGCTTCCGTAAACTATCGACCAAGTGCTTCTTTAAGTGTCAGGGTGGAGATCCACGCCCTGCAGCACAGCTGAAACTGCAAGCGTTGTCTTGAATTAGAGCCATCGGGAGTCAGTGATGCCTGGACAGCAGAGTTACAGGAACGCTTCCAAAGTCGATATTTAAACAAACACTTTTAAGATGAACTCCAGGCAGATGTTCATTCAGGGTGACCCCACCAACAGGAGTCTGTTTTGGGCATCATCTCCAAGATAGGTCTGTTCATCCTCCACGCAGCTTAAAAAAAATCACACCTGGAGTGTTTCAAAAGTGCAGCGTTTGGTGCCTGGGTCTTTTTTTTTAGCCTTTATTTGATGGAACAAAGTTAGAGAGGCAAGATGGTTGGTTTGGACATGTGCGAAGGGGGGAAAGCGGACATATTGGACAAAGGATGTTGAAGGACATGCAGAGGGATGGCGTGACAGAGGAGGATGCTAGTGATAGGGTGAAATGGTGGCAGATGATCTGCTGTGGTGACCCCTAAAGGGCGCAGACAGAAGAACAAGAGGAAAGATTTGACAGAACAGTTCAGATGGGAGCGAGTGCGGGGACTCAAACCCACAGCCCTGTGGCATCTTTGGTACATGAGCTGCGGCGGAACCAGGTGAGGTCAGCAGTGTCTGGACGTTGCTGTTTGACTTCTTACCCTCCTCGTCTGTTCTGAGCAGCTTGATGCAGCAGCCATAAAAAAAATGGACCTGGCACTATTTTAAGCAAAGTGGGTTACAGAGCCACTTCTGTTGCACTAAGTGCATGTCAGTCATGAAACTAAATTTATGCCAAAACATGCCCAATTCTTCGGTTACAGCAGTTAAAAAATAATAAAGTAGGATGGCACGTGCCTCTGTGGTGGATGTATTCTCCAACTGCCTCAGTATTTCATTCTAAGATTATTTTATTGTGAGTTTTTAAGGCCCAAAAGTTTAAACTGTCCTTCGTGGTCCCTGTGGTCTCCATTAGTTTTTCTCTTGCCCACAAGAAACACAGAAAACCAGTTGCTCACCGTGTTGTTTCCTGCCTTTAGTTTCTGTCCCACCACAGTAGTTTCCACCTGTGGCCAACTAGCCTTGCATATATAAACAGACTGCAGTGCGTGTGGTGCAACTGCACGACAACGCGAGCAACGTCGGAGCCGATGTTGGGTACAATCGGCTCCATTTCTGGGGTCGCCCATTGGTAGCCAAAAGGGTAGCGCTGTTTTCAGCCACACAGACACTGGAAACCAGCTCACACCTCCACAACAACCAAAGTCTGAACTAAAAACAAAACACTACTGTAGTTTTAAACCAAATTTGTTTACAGTATCTTTAAATATTTCATTTTTAATGAGCTCAAATATCCTCCTAAATGTGTTTTTACAAAACAAATTCTGCATTTATGATATTTTCATGTAATGGAATCCATGATTTTATGCTCCTTCACTTCAAAATCAACAAATGCACAATGCAAACACAAAATCTGGATGCAATTTTACCCAGCTACAAACTGCGTATTGGGATTAAACTCAATCCAAATGGAACTCGGTAAAGTTTGCTAATCCTCACCTGGATGGCTGCTCGTTTGCATTTTTTCTGAGTCAGAAGTGAGAAATTTCAGCTTCATCATATCTCCGGCACACAGCGTTAAAGGTCTGTCACAGGGACTACTTTCCTGTATCACAGTATTATGTGAGTGCTCTCGAGGATGTATCATGGATTCTTGGCATAAGCTTGCGAGACTGTCATCCGTTTAAGCCTGGCAGGAGATGAGACTTCTCTTCCTCGCGCTGGGGAAAGAAAAAAGTTATGGTTCCCATTTATAGGAGGCAGTGTTGGGTGACAGTGTGCAACAGAGTGAATAAAAGCAATATCAATTTTTCAGAGAACGCTCTTACAGTATGTCAGGCAACTGGAAACTTAAATATTTGAAAGGATTAGGGGACAAAGTTCTGCATTACCCAAGCAAAGGTGTACATCATGTGCATGTTCAAGGCTTGGAAGTTTGTTTTAAAAGACATGCCACGGATAAAGGGTGAACTTTGACTGAAGTGCAGAATGCAGTGCATGATGGTGCCTTTAGCAGCAGATTCTGATTAGCATTAACTCTGGTTTAAACATCTAATACACTTCCATTGTTCAATTTATGGATATCTTTGATTTCATGTATAAGTCACATGGATGTTTATTAGTGTGAAACAGTGCCCTGTTCTGTCAGACTAACCTGGCTATCAAACAAAGACTTTTGGGCACTCTTTTTTGGTTGGTTAGCTATGACTCGACTGAACCTCAAACACCATGTGATGTTGATAATACAAAGAAGGATTTGTGGTTATTGAGGTAAACTGAGGTTTAATCCTGGGGTTTCAGGATTATGAATGTAGTGCCGGGGTGCATCTCTATAATAAGACCTGCTCCAGGCTATGTTCAAGATAAGAGATCGATGGGTACAAACCCACCTGCCAATTCTTTGTAAAATATAGTACAGTTCCTGGAAGAACCTGCCTCAATGAGGAGATTTTAAGAGTCTGTTGTTTTTAAAACTCCAGTTATACTTTGTTCCTTGCTTTTTTATACTAGCTGGAAGCAACAGTATTGTTGTTTTAAGAACTCAAGGTGCACACTACAGGACTTTTTTTTTTTTTTTTTAAAACCTTTATTTTACCAGGTAAAAATGTTTGAGAACTAGTTCTCATTTACAAACATGACATGGGCTTAAGGTGTTGAACTCTACGGGCTGACCAGGATTTCTGTGCGGACATTAAGCTCAGGATCAGGACTTTTTTATAGTGAGTAATCTAAACATGCAGCAACATATTAATGAGTAACCTCATGTTGTGGATGGATCATCTCAGACGTTCTCTTGACCAAGGTTTGGTCCATTATCGGCATCTTCTTCCTGTCATATCATGGCGTTTGTCTCTGCCCATCGGGGACGCTCAACATGAACTGTAATCAAGGACAATTTAACCCTCAGCCTGTTTACATTAGCCTAGCCATAGCTCCTAAGCTAACCACCATTTTAGGCCAGGTAATTAATCTTCACTAAGCCTCCAAATGTTGCTGTTTAAAATCCTTCTTCTAACATACAAGGTCTTGAATAATCAGGCCCCATCTTATCTCAAAGACCTCATAGTACCGTATCACCCCAATAGAGCACTTCGTTCTCAGACTGCTGGCTTACTTATGGTTCCTAGGATTCTTCAGAGTAGAATGGGAGGCAGAACCTTCAGCTTTCAGGCCCCTCTTCTGTGGAACCAGCTCCCAGCTTGGATTCAGGAGACAGACACCCTCTCTATTTTTAAGATTAGGCTTAAAACTTTCCTTTATGATCAAGCTTATAGTTGTAGCAGAGCTTTATATTTCCTTTTTTTTTTAGAAACACTTCGGTCCAAACATGGTACATCATCTTTACGTGGAAACTAGCTAGCTAACATCACTGTTAGCTTCTAACTCTGTTAAGTCCAGGATGTTAAACTTTATTGTAACACCTGGGAGACCAGCCTTGCTCATTTAGTTAACTCTCAGTAGTGCCTCAGTGTTTGTTTCACTTTTGGGAACCGAAGGATAATTAGCACCTGGAAATGGCTAATGACATACAAAAAAAAATGACATCCTGGGTATGTTGAACATGATTTATTCATCTCTACTGTGCCAAAATATTAAATTTACATTAACATATTGTAATGCTGTTACTGTTAATTACTGTGCAGGCATCCCTACTGAAATCCTCTTGGATGACTGTTGAGAAAACAATCTTCTGACGTGTTCAGGTCTGAGCTCTCATACCTGCTTTCTCGGGAGAAGCTGCAGCCAACCTGACCCGACCCGGGCAGGGACGATCAAACAAATTGAAAGATGACAGCCTCAGAAAAATGACCCTCGCTTCGCTGGCAAATACAGACGAGAGAAAATCAATTCTGTTGCTGATGAGATCGTTGCTTTGGTGCGCAGGTGTGGGTAATGACAGGTTAATTAGTCTGCCTGTGTGGGGTGGTAGCAGTAACTGATGGCTGGTGGGTTTTCTAGGGTACAATGGTCCCTCATTTGCATTTTGACAGCATCCACAATGCAAGAGAACCTCACCAATCAATCTCCTGAAATTCATCTTTTTCTGGCCAGCCGAAGGCTTGATTGAGGACTCTCAATGGAATGTTTTTTAGATTTCTTTGGGCATTGAATTTAATAATATTTATTTTTAAAGCAGACTTTGAAGAGGGAGACCCCGAGGTCACTTTATCCTGTTGAATTTAACTCCCGCCATCAGGCCCGAGTATAGTCATATGGTAATTTAAGTGGGAAGAGAAAGGGGAGAGAAAAAAATTAATGAACAAGTTTCCTTCCAAATTCAATTAAAAATGACACCCACTCTCAGGAAATGATTGAACGCTGAGCCAAAGTGTTTTTACTTGAATGCCAGCAAAGAAATGAGTCAGCTGAAGACCTTTGCCTGCATAATTCCTCGATGATTTTAATGTTTTATATATCGACCTGTGACACCGAGGCTTTTTAAAAAATCACACTGGATATGGAGTCTGCAGTTTTTCTGAATCACTTTAAATGACTTCATTATTCATTGTGAGCTACTTGACACTGCGATCCCTGAAAAGATGAGTTGTGTACTTACAGAAACATTTCAGTTTCACATCTTGCTTTTAGGGTGACATTTAAAAGTGCATCGTTAAGGCAACACTGACAGAGCTCGACAAAGACGAATGCTTTAGTTTGATTGTTGAATGGAGAGTAATCTGCTGCTGTATGACCCACTGCTCCTTGATTGAATTAGAGTTGAACCAGGAATTAAAGACTGGTTTCTCCACTTAGTGACCAAACTGTGAACCAGTGCCAATAAAGATACAGATTGTCTTGGTGCCTCTTTGTGATATTAACTGGTTTTCTGTGGTGGTTAATTACTTTCCCCTCAATCACTTCCCAAAATATTATATATACCTGGTGGAAGTACTTTAATATTTCACTGTCTTTAATGGTGTTGTTGTTGTTTTTTAACTAATAGATCAGGTTTTAGGCTTTGCATATTTTTACTTTACTTTTATTTTGAAAAGTGTTTTTCTTATGCATTTAACTGCTTACCAATAGCTCCACGATTAAGGTGATGAGCTACACCTGCCCAGTCGACCCCTTTATAGAAATGGAGGCAGCAGGCCAAGAGCAGGAGAGTTTCTGCACCACACCAGACTATATATGCAGAGAATCAGCTGCAGGCAGAGTTCGGACCTCTTCCTGAGCTTTGTGAGCACCGATGCTCCGCACTAACTAAAACAAGATTGGTGTTTCCTGGGCAAGATACCTGCCAGTCCTCTTCCCCTGCACAGGAGGCCAGCGGGCCGAGCATGGAGTGGAAGGTGGGCTGATGCACGGGGGAGGACGGGACCTGCCCCTGCAAACTTTGTGGATTTTTCCGTTTTTATTTTTATTGAACTTTTATTACTGCTTTAGAGGCTGTGGAGGTACTAGTTTTAGTTTCACTATTAGTACAAGCCCCACAACTTTTTTCCCTTAGCTGCTCTGTGCATGATTGGAAAAGGTCCTTCTCTTCTCACAAGTGGACTGGTACTAATATAACACTTTTGTGCTCTATTTAAGCACTTAAAGCACATTTCTTATTACAACTCTTATTTACCCAATCACACACACACTACAAGTGCTTTTTTTTTCACGCACACACTCAAACTCCAGTTGATGCATCGGGGACAGCTAGGGTTTCAGCATCTTGCCCAGGGATTCTTCACTATGCAGACTAGAGGAGCCGGGGGAATCAGGCCACTGGCTTTGTAAATGACATGCAACCATCCCTACAGCTGTAAAGGTATTTTGAAGTGAAACCATATCACTTTTACATGTAGACAGGAGTCACAACATGAAGTTCATCCAGTTTAATTCAGTTTCCTGTTCAGGAAATCCCCATCACCACATCATTCCTGCTTCCTTGTTTATTCTGAGTGTTGTGGAAACACATTCAGGTCACGACATGTTGCAGTCTACAGCACGTCTTTTGCTCACAGTGACCGTTGCCAAGATCAGGGCATGGTTTGTTTTTAGCGCTGACTTAGACAACACCTCCTGGTGTATAACAGTGTAAAAATACCAATTTCAGTTATAGGCCCATTTCAGTAACTTTATCTTACATACCACTTCAAAAGTCTGCACACTTCTTCCCTGTTACATTTGGACTGCTGACAGTTGTAATGCCTGTTTTATCTCATTTCAGTCTCAGCCTGTGCTACGGACATCACAGCCCTCATCCAAAACCAACCAAAGCTCCAGATTTCGTGCAATGTCCTTCTTAATTGGGCTTCCTTTTTCAGGAAATGGCCGTCATCCCGTTGTTCCCGCGTCTTTGTTTCCTCTGAGTGTTGTGGAAACACATTCAGGTCGCGGCACGTTGCCAGTGTACAGCACGTCTTTTGCTCAGACATACTCTCGCTGTGACCTTTGCCACAACCAGGGCAGATGGCCAAACAGACCCTGGACTGCTTCCAGTTTCCATCCTTTAAAGACACGGCCTGCTCTCAGCAGTTCTGCACATCTGGCTTGAAAAACAAGTTGAGATGGTGTTGTTTGGGGCTTCTGCTAACTTTGTAACACAATTCATAACCGTGCCTGAAAGTTTGAGGGCTAACAAAGGGCTCATTGGGGGACAGTAGAAAGAGAAATAGGGATTGCAGTTTGAATGGAAATACCAACTCCTGTGTGTTTGTCTCATTTTCTTCAGAGGATGCCCACAAGGCAAGGACAGGGTTTGAACAGATGGTACGCTTTATCGCCAGCGAGCACTCAGCCCTCGTGCTTTTCTTTGAACATGAGTATTGTTTGCTTTAAGTGGAGCCCAAACTGACTTCCTTCCTCCCCCAAGCTCCATTCCCTCCCTGCTGCTTCACTCCTGGAAATCCCTCTCTGACGCCGACAATACCCCGATTCCCCCGTGCAATTACACTTAAAGGACTTAATCACACAGTTTCACACTCTCCTCTTTTATTGCTCCAGGATTCTTGCTCGATTCTCCTCGATTTACCTTTCCAATTGACTTCCCAGCTCTGACTTAATTACTGATTTGAAAGACACGGCGCTCCGTTTTCCCTCCTAGTCTATCTATGTACACGTCAGCTTCTTCTTATCAATAAGGAGGGGTGTCAAGGATCGCAGAGAAGCACGTTAAGATACTAAAGGCTTCATTAAGGAGTTTAGACAGCCGACAGCACCGCTGCTTGCCTAAGAGGCCCCTTTGTTGGAAAGTTCTGTCAATCTTTGCAGGAATTGTTGGGGATGAAGATGGGTTGCTGTGGGTTTAAGGCTTTCACTTAGCCTGCCACTTTAGGGTGTTTGAACTACTTGGACTGATTATGTCACATTGAAAACCCCCTATCTTACCATAACATGTAAGCAGGGAAAATTATTCAGCAGAAGTTTTAATATTCAATTAACCCATTTGAGCTTCCTACAAGATGCAAAAATATTTCTAAGTTGCAGCTGTGCAGTCTCTTGCTATCTAATATCCATTAATTAAAGTGCTTTAGGATCTTTTAATGCTGCCTGGATTAAAAAGAAAACTCAATTAAAAACAAAACAAAGAATACCCCAAAACAAACAAACAAACTCTCAGATTTAGTAGCTTCCAGTTTTGACTTCTCCTCCTACAAAACCTCCACTCCAATGTGGAGGTTTTGTATGAGTGGCGACACCTGTGATTCAGGAGAATACTCCAGGTGTGTCAGTGTGTCAGTCTGCGCATGGGTTTCCTTTTGGACTGTGTTTGACCCACCCCTATCCAAAATCCCAACAGCACATCGCTGGACACAAATGACTTATCAGTCAACGTCGGTTGGATGCTGATTGGTTGACGAGTGGGCCGGGGCAGTGACAATGAGGCTCCGCCCTTAATGGAAGGGGTTGAAGTGGGTGTGTCCTCAGACACCGCCGGCAGCTCACAAAAGGCCACATTTATACAGAGTAGGTTTCAATGTGTGAAAATAACTATTGCGCATGTTAATAGTTATTTGTAGAGTCAGACATTCATTTACTTTCTTCACAGTTGATGGGGAGATGTTGATTTCTGCTGCCACCACCCACTAATACACTGTCCCATAGAGCGGTAATAGTGAAAGGAATCTGTCATCTATGCAGACATGACATCTGTGGTTGCTGGCCAATGGAGTGAAAGTCAGTTTACACGTCTTAATTTTATTTTCCCTCAGGAAGAGGCCCTTGATGATTAGATGATGTCTGTGTGCTTAGAGCGCTTCAGTCAGTCGTTACCATTTTCATTTAGTTTTTAATTTACCCGTCTGAGATGACCAGAGTGTGGACACTTAGTGGCCATAAGTGTAAATTGTGTATGGTGGTGATTTAAAATAAGTTAGTTCCTTCTATTTTGTCACGATCACTTTGCAGGGACAGGGGAATCTTCCTCCCCCTGAACCTGTGGCCTTGGCTTCAGGATCACACAGGGTAAAGAATTAACCTTAATTTAAGCAGATTTAATTTATTCAAGGAAGCCTAGAAAAGGTGCATTGCTTAAATAGTGAAACAACTGTGCGATTTAATTTTCAGGTTGGAGCAGATGATGTGAGGAGTCTGTACAAGAAAGCGGGCAAATACTCTTTTCACAGCCCTGTAGCTTAATGCATACCTGCATCGTAGTAGAAATCATCTCTTATGGAGTGTGAGAGCAAGTCGCCGGGGACCACAACAAATCCATCTAACGTCACTCAGAGCATGTGCCGCTTAATAGACTGCCTTTCAGACTGCGCTCTTGCTGAGGTGTTCAGCGTCACCCACACCAAATGGGAAAGTACCCATCCCAAAATATCACAAGGCAATGCACACTGTTTGGGGTACTGTAAGTGCAAAACCCTGGTGGGCAGGGTTCTCAATATATGGCTGCAAGAGCTGGCAGAGAGAATTGATTCCCTCCAAGGAGAATGTGTAGCAGTCGTACAGGAAATCCTCAGGGAAAGTCAAAGGAATCTGCTGGTAAGAGGGCCCCTCATTATGCATGCATGAAGCTCAATTGGATTGCTGTAATTACTGTAGGGTCTTTATCTTACAGTATAAAGCGCCTTGAGGTGACTGTTGTGATTTGGCACTCTATAAATAAAACTGAAATGAATCTTCCATGAATGGTTATGCCATTTTGCAGGAGAACTGATTGGTCAGTAGACAGGGCATTTATATCTAATCCTAAACATAACTTGCCCCGGAGCGGGTTAGGTCTTCCACATAAGCTACCATGGCAATGTACCCCAGCAAGAAGTGCTCAACCTCCATAGTACAGAAAACCCAGGGTCAACCCTGAAGTTACTCTGAGTCGGTGTGAGGCCGACAGGATGGCTGAAGTTCAGACCTCAACCCAGCTGAGAAGTTGTGATGGAAGCTTCATCGAGCTGCGCATAAATGATGTGACAGACTGATGGTGATGCAGAAACCATCGCCTCAAGTTAAAGGTGGGTCTACAAGCTTTTGAAAAATGGGCTGTGCTTAGTTTTTATAGGACTCTATGCAGTGACATGAATGTAACTCAGACTCACTGCTGCAGCCGATTAACTGAAGCCCTCACATTTTCTCTTATCCTTGTTACGTTTGGTGAGGTAGCTGCTGATATTTCAGTCAGAACAGGAAAAACATTATCAAAACACAACAAGACAATGGAACACACACACACACACACACCTCTGAATCCTTTGCTGCAAACCACAGAAAAGCCGAGTAGCTTGACTCAGTCTGACCTCTGTGGTTTGGAGAGTAAACCAGCTGCTGACTTCAGGTCTTTGTGGCACACCATTCTCACGTCATCCTTTCAGTACTCCGTCTCTTCAGGTGACAGCAGGGTTATCTAATGAAGCGATGTTTGTTTTCTATGATAAAAGATCGAAAGTAGACAGGCGTTTTTACCCCTTTTACTGACATTGTTACAAGGTCATGCAAACATCAGTGGGGACGATTTTTAAAAATCTTGTTTGCTGCCAACCACTTTTTTCATTGGTTTCATTGTTAGTAAATAAAACCCAGTAGATAAAAATAAATAAATCTGGACCTTGAGGGATGATGTGAATTTATTTTTCTCAAATTTAAGGGGCTCCTGTTTGGAAGATGGCAACAAGACACCAGATGTCGGCATCCTTGGATAAAACAGACTTCTTGCTGCTAAAGTTGGAATCGACTACAGAGACCGTGAAAAATATGAATGTAAAACCATATGAGACTACAGACTCTAAACAACAGAACTCAAGTGAAATAGTATAGGATAGAACTTTAATAAATATAAATAAATGTGCTAAATAATAATAAAAAAACAAAGCCCAAAAACAAATTCAAAGCCCCAAAACGGGAAACCATAAACATGTGATTGGTTCTAACAAATCAAAAGGTGTTGTGCCAAAACAGTCTTAATATTTCTCCCCAGTTGTCATGTTTCTGTAAATTTCGGTAAATGCTGTAGAGGCATGTAGAGTTGTCATGGTCCCTTCAGCCCGTCTTTCTCTGTTTGTGTGTTTGTGTTCACCTTCCAGAGAAGGTGTGGCCTTCTCCTACAATCTCCAACTCCTACAATCACTCTCCATGTACTCCTTCTGCTCACCACCAATTCACCTCTCAGTAATTCCAGTCGATTTGCAAGTTCTTGACAGCCACGTTCCTGCCTCATTCACCTCGTCTGTCTCCTCCTTGTTCTGTGTGCCAGCCTGTGTCTCAGCGCTTTGTCGTAGCTTTTCAGGTTCGCTGCCTGCCCGGTCTCTCAGCCACTTCTGAAAATCTTCCTCATTCCCTTTGGAAAAATCATCCAGATTTAAGATGTTGAGCTTTACTCTGTTGCACCATCATATTTGATTTATGGGACCTGCTCTTCCTTCCTAATATTCCTGCTCCCAGGTCTAATCTGATCAGTGTTTGTGATGTGGAAAGTCTGATGTAAATGCTAATTTGCTTTTAATTGAAATCTCTTCCCTTCATCCTTTAAGCACAGTCTCTCCTCTGACAGGCTGGTTGTTGGCTGAATGCTCTCAGCAGCTGCAGGAGCTTCCTTCTGTTCCTTTCTGTTGTTCTCCATCCACCCTCAGCCCATCAAACTGCAGGTAACCTCCCGTGACGCGACGTCCTGCCCAGCTTTTTCTCTCCTCCGAGTGGCAAACTCCCACTGCGCCCATAATAATCACTGCTCTTCCACTCTTGCCTGAATGGCCCTCAGATGGAGCCACTTGTCTTCTTCAGTCTCTCCACCCTGATGTCCCACTGGGTGTTGTTTCCTATCCCGTGATGATTATCTATTGATAGAAAGGCACAGTCATCTAGCTAATATCTTTCAGGACTTCCTGTATAGATTTTCCTCCCCGCGTCTTACCCAAACAAAAAAAGGTGCAATATCAATCTCCTGAATTCAGCAAAAACCCAATAAAGAACATCGATCCTGACCGGTCCCAAGAGGGCGAATCCTTCCTCTGGTGAAACACTTCACCCTCCATTAGATTATTTTTTAATTAGATTTGCAGTGCAGATTATTTGCCGTCACTCGAGACAGGCTGTGAAACGTGCCGGCAGGATCGATGCCGTTTGGAGACGACCTCTGCTGCAGGTGGTGGAGATGCACATTAGCATATTTTTACATCAGGAATGTGCGTCTGGATTCGTCTGCACTCTCTCCCAACCCACATGCTCGCGTGTGTTTAGATAGTTCAAAGCGGCATAAACTGAAATTAATTCTGTCGGCGGCGGCGCGGGAGCACAGCGCTCGCTCTCTCCGTTTCACTGACATTTTTGCCACTTGCCGGTGTGTTTCCTCAACTGTCCCATCGTTGCTTTAATTTATTTACGCTCTTATTGATTCTGATAGTTCCCAGCGATGCACGGCCCCGTGCAAATTATTGGACTACACTGGAGTATTGACTGTAGAAACCTTTTATTGTGCCATCATCACGCGGGCCTGCGAGCCAATTTCTGCAAACCGTGCATTTTTTGTGCTCACAATCATAAAAGCGGACAAGCAAAAATATGCAAACACGCACTCACACATAAACTCAGGCAAACACCTGCATCGCTCCACCCTCACGCCACACACACACAAACACACACCACACTTGTTTCTTTCATTCCCTGCTGAAATGAAGCATGGAGTGAGGCTTGCTCAGTGAGAGACGGGCCCCACTCTGGCTTGTCTAATCCATCAGCTGTGGAGAAAATGCTGGGCCAGCCATATTCGCTAAATCCCTCACTGTCAAAGTCATCAGCCCCCCTGGATAGATCTTAACACTGCTCTACACACAGTCTTTTATCTTGCCCCAGACTTTAAAGGGTTCATGTACCCAAACTCCCCTTCAAGAACCCAACTCATCCTGAGCTGTGTCTAATCTAATGCAATAGCATGTGTACAGCACCTCTGATGGGTCATTTGAGCCTCTGCTCCTCATCATCGATAGGAGCTGGTTGAGGTGGTTTGGGCATCTGACTAGCATCCCTCTTGGGCACCTCCTAGGTGAAGTATCTTAGGCACGTTCAAGTGGGAGCAGGCCCCGAGTGACCCAGGACAAGCTGGAAAGATTCCGTATCTTGGCTGACTTACGAATGCATCGGTGTGTCCTCAGCAGAGCTGAAGGTGGTGGCTGTGGAGAGGGAATTCTGGGAATCCGCTACTTAAACGGCTGCCCTTGGATGGATGGATGTCCAGACCGGGAGCCTTGATTTAAACCTAACCAAGTCATTTTATTGATATTAATTTAAAATACATGATTAACTAACACTTTAAATTCTTCCACAGACATAGTTAAGAGTGCCAAAATCACCTTTGATGGAACTGAAACGACTGAAAAAGATGAAAGAACACAGAATAAATTGGAAATTCACCATTTCTGGGGATTGAGGAGGTGGGTAGGTTCATCCATATCCATACCTATGTTTTTGGATAGGACATGTGATCATTCTCTTCAGTCTGTCTTCTGCCCAGTGTGAATGAAGTCCCAAATATCAGACCCTCATAAAAAGATTTCCAAATAGATCAACCGCAATAGCACAAAATGTCAGCACATTTATTTCAACAATAACAGAATATTACACAGGACGGCGTGGAGTTCAGGTGACCCTGAACCATCCCTGAACCAGTAATGCTGCAATAGGCCGAGACTGCTGGGGGGTTCCTGTGATGTACCGTACCGCTGGCCACGTGCGGCCTGGCGAAGGAAACCTTGTTACGACTTTTACTTCCTCCAGATATTCAAGTTTTTTCTACACAAAGCACAACACTAGACTCACCAACAGCTGTGTTTACAATCTGATCGCCACCAACAAAAGAAGCTGGTCCTTCAGTGCAATGTTGAAAATATTTGAAGTCACATGATCTGAGCTTGCGTTCTGATTGGTTCTAGGGATGTAGAGCCAATGGCAATGGGAAGTGTCATTTAGAAGCTTTTGACAACACAATGATAATTCAGACTAGGCAGAGATGGCATTTAGCGGGTTGTGACACAAAATGATTTGATTGGCATATATTATGTATGGAAAAGATTCCGTAGCTATCATTATCTCATTTTTGATTGGTTGCGTTTAGCAGCTTATGCATCTGAACTCTTCATTTTCCTTCCCACACAACAGGCAGTTTGTTCTCTCCCATCCTCCCTCCCGCCGTTCTCTCCGATCCTCATTAGTACACGGGGATTTGCCCGGGCTGGGAACCACCAACAGTCTCCACTGAGGCCTTCCCCAAACCACAGCCTCATGATCCATGCTTATTCCATCTGCCTTTCTCACAAAAAAATCTCACAAATCTAACTGAGGATGTGGTCCCTGCTAATGGTAAGATAATGCCACGAAGATGACGCGTAAAATCATTTTATGTTTATGACTCAAACTTTGTCCTTGTGCCCATATGAGTGGTCAAATGATTCAGTCCTCCACCTCCAAATGTGGACTTTCTTTTTTTTTTTTTACCTTTTAAAGAATACAAGAATCGGCACATGAGATACCAGATAGGACCAAAAGAATAAAATAAAATTCATGTCCACAAACACGACTCAGTAAATTAGAGGTTTTGACCATTTGTACATGTGCACCTGCTCCTTCATCACAGGGTTGCGCAGAAGCTGCAGTGAGTCTGAGAATTGATGTGCGTTGCCATAAAATGGTCATTCAAGGTTCATTTATCTTTTTCCACACAGTGATGAATTCATTAAAAGACTCAAACCAGAAAGGCCTGCAGACGAACTCATGATTTCTGTGAGAACTAAGCAAACTCCGTCCATTGATTGAACATACAAAGTCCCTGTTAAGAGGTTGGAGGGATGACAGGGATGACTGAATTTATCACACTGCCATAGCAGTGTCATTCTAGTCAGGAATCACCAGAAATACAAATTAATGCAGAGTGATGACGTGTAGAGTATTCGAATCAGCTTTTCTTCATGTTCACTTGAGTTGAAAAGTGATCTTAAACCAATATTATGTCCTCAGGGTTTGGCTGTTCTTATTCTCTTTTTGGTAACATTGTTAAGGTTTGATTATTTTGTAATTACTTTTCTTTGTGTGCTTTTTCTCTCCTGTCTTTGTCTTCCTCTGGTTTCCTGATTTGCTGTTAATTATGTCATTGCCTTCGGCAGTGTCCTGTTCCCTCAGTGATCTGTGTTTGTATGCACAGTCCTGTGGCTCTTTTTTTCTACTTCCCTAATGAACTTATCTGCTTCTGAATCTTGTATTCCTCATATGCAGCTTCCCTCTTTGCTAGTTTGTGTTTTTGGTATTTTTGCCCTTTGTGTTGTTGTTTGCACATTCGCCTCGCATGTGAAAACTCCCCAGTTTGTTCCTGGGAGGAGACATAAATCCCTTTGGGGTTGCCAGAAGGACAACTCTCCCAAATCAAATATGTGGTGACACCAGCTGTGGTGACCCCTCGTTAATGACTGTATGTCATTAACTTTGGTCTTCTCCTTCCCCTCACTGCCCAACCAGTCACAGCAGAAAGCTGCCCCCCTGACCCTGGTTCTGCCAGAGGTCCCTTCCTGTTAAATGGGAGTTCTTCCTCCCCACCGTTGCCTCCTGCTGCTCACTGACCATCTGCTGATTGTTGGGGTTCTCCCTCAAATATTGTAGGGTCTTTACTTTAAAATATAAAGCACATTGAAACAATTGTTGCTGAGAGTTCACGCTGTTTCTATAAATTCATTCAACATGAATTTTCCACTAGTAGAAATATCTAAAAATCTAATTTTAGAGCAAAGCTTCCAAACTGGTTTTTACCATTTCATTCATGCTGGTTTTATAACCCAATGACCAGTGAAATTAATTTTAGATAGTACAAAGTTGCAAAGCTTGCTCCTAGAAGCACCTTGTAATTTATAATAATATTTAATGCACACACCACATCAATGCATCCTGCCCTTGTTCAGGTCCCAGCCTCCTCATTCTGTATACCCACTGTAAAGTAATTTTACTCCATACGTATGAGACCCCAAAGTGTTACAGTGTGGACACACTGTCCTCGCACAGCTCCTGAGAGACAGTCATACACAGATGCTGTATTTTTAAAGAAGCACACCTGCAACCCACAGTCAGCCCATGCTGTCAGCTCTGATTTAATCAGGCCCAACTGCCTGGGAATGGGCCGCTCTGACATTTACACCACCCGACCACAGTGCTACCAACTGTCAGTCTTCCTGTGTGTGTGTGTCCTTCAAAATGCAATTCATTGAAAGCTTTTATTCAAAATGGCTCCCTGTCTTGTGTGTGTATTTTTATCTTAAGTAGGTCCAGTGGGGAATCGAATACCTCGACTCTGACGTCACTAAACCAGGGTCTGAAAATAACTTCCTGCCTGTGTTTCAGAAATAGAATCAAATCCAAAAAACACAAGTTAAAGTTCACCTCTTTCTGCAGGGCCCCCACTGTTTGCATACAGGCTTCTATTGTTTGTTTACATATGGAAAAGGTTTCAACTGATTGCATCAAATGTTGTACATTCAATGTCCAGCATCATTATGGAGAAAAATAAACTTTGTGCTTAGACATTAAATAGCACTGTGGTTAATTTAAGCCATTAACTGCAGCACTTTAACATTTATATGTGGAGTTATGGAGCACTGATGTAAGAATCAGGGGGATACAGGCCTGTTACGGGGTTAAGCGTTCATGTTTCTCCCCTAACAGGACAAAAATGAGCTGTTCTTTCCACTGGAATGCAGGAAACGGCCATTTACGAGTTTCCGTCTTTAAAAGACACATCAGAACACGGGCACCAATTTCAAGACTGCGAGACAAGCCTGTAATTACCCTTAGATCCGATGGCACAACAGGAGAGAGCAGATACAGCTAATAGCGGGCATGCATTGCTTTAAAGATAAAGGGCCGAGCGGCTCTGAAAATAATTGGCTCAAAAAAAGCACGAGCTTCAGCGTAGCTGGAGAAGGGATTGGAAAAATAATTGAAACAAAAATGAAAAAGTCTTAAAACACAGAATTGAAGTTAAATTAGCAGACAGGCCAAATTAACTAGATGAAATGAGCAGCATCACACACTTCAGCGTGTGGAGTTATAAGCAGAACTGCAGACTTTAAAGCAGCATTAGAATGATTTGGGACCAATAAAGGAAATACTATCAGAATCCTGCTGAATGAGCTTAAAATGTGGTTTAGTTTGCCATCGATTTAGCTGTCAGATGCTGTGCTCCCTCCACGATGACACTGGGCTTATTTAATCTCAAACATTTGGTTTGAGCTTGAACACACAGGCTGTGATGCAGAGACCAGAGGCCATAAAGCATCTGAGATTCTTTGACTTTTAACAATGACATGTTGATTTACCAGTGATAGACTGGCGCACTATACAGGGTGTACCCCAACTCTCACCCTATAACAGCTGGGATAGCCCAGACTTAACCCCCCCGTCAGAGATAACTGGTATCACGATGGTGGTTATCTTCCTGTGTTAACCCAGGCGTTCTCATCAGGATCTGTGCACGCTCACGTAAAGACCTACATGGTGACTGACAGCTCTGACTTTAGGCTGAACTTAAGCCGCATTGATCTCGCTTTGTAGTAGACGCTTCAGGTCTGAAAAGCAAAGCCAGTGCAGAAGGACCTTAAAGCTGCATTCCTCTCAGTGGCCAGCAGGGGTGGAGCCTCTTTGTTGCCAAAAAAAAAAAACTTTGCTAATTCGCTGCAAAAAGCAGAGTAGCTACTGGCTATCTTGAGCAGGATGGTCAGACAATGAATTATGGGTAAATTGAGGCTTTTTTCAGGGAATTACCAGAAAGAGCACCAATAATAAATAAATGAGACGTCCTAACAACTGCAGTAAAATGCTGTGGCTTCTTAATGTGCTTCATGCAACGCAGCATCTGGTTTCATTAAAGCATGATGGTGAAGGACACGATTTTGATGTCATAGTGGTTATGTTTAACTTTTATATCACCTGTGGGATGGAAAGAGGCACGGCAGTGTTGTAAACAGCAGGAGAAGCTCAAGTGTTATGACTGCTTCCACAAGAAGTGGAATGCCCCTTTAAATGCGCTACAGTCTTCTTGCTGGAGGTCAGGCAAACATGGAAAACTACAGGCAACTATGACAATCAGCGAGCGACTGAAGCAATCACCAAGAGGCTTTTGGTGCAACATCTTCTTCGCATTTGAGTTCATCCAGCGTGGGCCTGAAACCTCCAGGAACCACCGCCAACCAGTTTGGGAATAGTTTTGGTAGGATCTAGTGGTTGTATCAGGCCCAGTATAGCAGACAACTCTTGAGAATAATAGAATAGAAGTCTATGGAGAGAAAGCCCTCTGCCCTGACCTCTGTAAGCGCTCTCCTGATAGGTTTATGGGCTCATTTGGGGTCGCAGACTTCATAAAATGACTTCATGGTGGCCCCATCCATCTGTTATTGTCTTTGCCTGAGACCTGGCTCAGTTTTGCATTTAAGTTAATGATTCATATTTGCACTGCATCTTATTTAGTCTGGATGCTTCAGTTTTTGACGTCTGTGATTATCTCCAGTATAAATTACATGTAAGCAGTTACTGCATTTGACCCCATTCGAGGCTCCATTTCTACCTGTTCTGTAGGCATCGATCTGTTTATGTTTCTCTGCCTTAATGAATGCACCGGGGAGGCTGCAGAGGCGGCATGACAGATTAAAGGAGGTCATACTCAACTCCAAACAAATGCGTTCAATCCTGGGGAATATGCATCACGCTGCTCTGTATGCGCCGCACCTCGACAAGATGCTGCGGATTCCTGTCCGCCCAAATCCACCTTCATCCTGACATCAGCTTGACACATACTGACCGACTAGAGACCTGCTTCAGACTGGACTTTTCAAAGTTATCCAGGCATATAAACTACTGCGCTGCCCTTGAGTAAGATCCTTAATGGTTGCAGAGTTCAGCCTGTGTTGTGACATGAAATAAAGGTCAAAAAATTGCTCCTTTGAAATGGAAAACCTCAGCTTAGTATTTATAGAGGAGTCTGCAGCAGCTCTGCTGTCCTCACATTTGTCTTTGGAGACTCGGCATGGCTGCTCTCAGAGAGATGTGGAGTCAGAGGTGAGGAGAAAGGCTTTACTTCACTTTTCTCACTGGGAGAAAGGAGTCTCAGAAGGTCAATATGAGGTTGAGAGTCTGTGTGACGGTAGATACACTGAGGGAGACTGAGGGCACAAGCAAGTGTGAAGGGTACTGTTGCAAACAGGAAACAGAAGATGTAAGAGAAAGACCTTCAGAGTAGTTAACAACTAGGGCTAAGTTTGTAAATGAACTCCACAGTGTCACTTTTTTTGGGTACCATAGCTGTCACAAATCATGTTACAGTGTTGCTGCTTTATTCACCCCCTCACACTCATGGAGCTGGCCTGCCATAGGGAGCAACTTTAGGTCCTGTATCTTACCCAGAGACCCTCACATCATGTGGTGACATCATGTGACAAAACTGGCCAGGCCATAATCCTGTTGAGTCACCAGACGAGAATCAGCTGGCTCAGATTCTGGCAATTTGGACTGGTTTCTGTCCCATCGCTGTAGTTTCTTTAATGAGAACGTCTCCCAGTGTCGTCTTCAATGACTTTCATAAACCCTCTTCTGTTCTGACTCTAAAAGTGTCTAGTGTGTGTTTTAAATTCTTGGTTTTAACTCATAGTTATTATGGGAATTTCACTCGTGCTGGTGCAGGAAGTCCGTGAACAGCGGGACATTTGAAACAGGTAAAGGGTTAAAAGGCAACCAGTTCTTAATATTGAGTAAGTGTGAAACTTGAGATTTGGAGCAGGCGTGAGTAGGACAACCCGAGCAGAAGGACCTACAGAGCCCTCAACGCCACCTGAAAACTTTGACTATGCAGTGTCCTGTGTTTGGGTCCTCTCCATATTAAATCATGACAAAAAGACAAAGTGTCTTATTTTTATAGAGACTTTATCTTCTGATAATAAAATTCTAAAAAATGCACATTAATGCATTATTAACACCAACAAACAACACTTTTTAGTAGTTTCATCACTCTAAAGACAGAAGCTAGCTAAATGGTTAAAACAGCGAGGAACTGGTGACAAATGGTTGAATCTCCAGCATTTTGGAAGAGCTGCGTCCTTCAGCATTTTTCCTGTTAGTGTCAGATATCACCTGACATCATTGGGCATTTATTTTGAGCACGTTGTTTGAGTCTGTGCTACAGTGTTCAACAGGAATCCAGACTTGGACTCAACAGATGGTTTTCAGTAGATAAACCTGCCTGCAGGTGGGTGCAGACTGAGGCAGCTGCTCCTCGCTCACGTGGCCATTAAAGCGTGTCAGTGAGCGACATACAGCTGCCAGTTGCTGTGATGTATCGAGCAATCCTGGGCCGATGACAGCCCTCACGCTCCACCCCATCTCCTCTGAAGATGTAGCCTGAGGCGCGCCCTTCACTGCCTCCTCCCCGCACCTGAGGATGTCAGCGCTCATCATGACTGACCTCTGACACTCTCCACCAAGGGGAAATGGCTCCTCAGATTTTTACCCTCAAGGTTTCTTGAAAGAGGCAGAATCAGAGAAGGTTAACCTTGCCTGTGTAATCTGTGTGCATAAAACAGCTGCTGGGCACTTCCTGACAAGATTCAATAATGGATTTTTCAAAATGCCGAGCACACGTGGGATTCTTAGAAGAAATGTGCACCTGGTCATGGAGTTATTTTCTTATCGGGTCCCTGCTGAGCACTAATTGGACAGACAGGAGTGGAAAATGTCAGCCATGTGGTCAGGAGCTCAGGTGTAGTGGACCTCTGCAGCACAGAAACGTACTCACACATGATACCAGGCTTTTACACCTCATTTGAACTCATTCAGCAAATGTGTAAGGAATTTATAGTTTTTTAAAGCTGGCCTAATAGGGCATGAATTTCACTGGGGGGCAAACGTGTTTACACAGGAAGTTCAATTTCATTTCATTTATATAGCACTAATTAATAACTGTAACCTAGCTCAATCAGAAAAAGCATTTTTTCTTAGTCTGTGGGCCCATTTTTATACCTCACTTGCCACATGTATTGTGCAGTAGATGAACATCTGAGTTGTATTTGGCTTAAAGAAAGAAGAAAAGGCGTCCGAAACAGGCGGTTGTTGTTGCTGCTTGGCTCAAAGGCAGCAACACAGAGTGGAGCACGAAGGCAAGAAGTGGCCAAGCCAACCTCGAGCATGCCTTTAGCTTGTCAGGTGCGGACAATTGACAATTAAGGCTCGGCAACACCAAGAGATTCTTGCACTGCTACTGCAAGGCGAGTAGGGGTCCAACACCACCACCAATACCGACTGAGGCAGAAGAGCAGGTCCCGAGTCAGGACAAATCAGTGCCGAGTGGCTCAAACGTAGACTCGGTTGAGGCAGTTTCACAGCAAATGCAGGTCACTGGGGATGCCAGAAGTGGGGGCTGGGTCCACTGAGAGGAACGTCACTAAAGAAGAAGAGAGGTAAGTTCATCCAAATGTCTCCGAGAGTTCTGAAGACATGTTGGTTAGAAGAGAGAACGCTCAGGTACGTTTGCTTTCTTGTCAGGGAGAACGAGCCCGTCCTTGAGAGGAGCTCCAGGAGGGCAGGCAGGGAAGCAAAGGACAGGTGAGTGTTTACAGGTGAAAGAACCAGTTCCTGTTAGGTGTTGCGCTCTTGATCATGATGAACCTGTAGCGAGCAGGTTAGGTTCAGAGTTCTCTACACAGTAAGTGAATTCTATTATCCTGGACCAGGAAACCCTGAGTTTGAGGGTTTTCATTAAACCTGCTGGAAGTCAGCGATATTAGGAGAATGACGTTTTGTGCTACTCTTTCATGTTCTGATTCCTTATTCTCAGGAATCCATTTCTCCACCTCTGACCAGGACTTTTAGCAGTCCCATGCTGCGTAATTCAAACCGCGCAGGTGACCACGTGTTTGAGAGCATAGCTCCTGAACACTCGGAAGCGCTTCCTCACCCCATCAAGTTATCTGAATCTGTGGTTTATTTTAAAACAGCCGCTTTATGTTCACTTCATTTTGAACATTCATTTCTTCTTTTAGTTCTCTTTGAGAATGTGAGTTTCAGATTTCACCAGGGAGCAGCACCAGCTCTTGCACATAAATTTGCATGCATAAACCAGAGTATGTCACAGTCCTGGTTTCTGAGGCTATTTTTCTCCATTTTGTCCATTCGTCCCAGTTTTTATTTGTTTTTTTGTGCTCACTGGACTTTATTCCTCTTTGTTGCCTGCATTGGAAGCAGGTTTGTATAGGCATGTTAATGTGTGGATTTTATCCAAATAGCGAAGCCCTTTTTAAAAGTGATATATAAGTGAAGTTCACCCCCACTGAGCAGCCATGTAGAGCAGAATTTCAGATGCTCTGCACTGCATGTGAAATTTTCCTATTCCTGCACACATGACAGATTCTGTGTGACCCATGTTTGGGACCCGATAATCCCTGATTCATCTGAATGTCCGTTACTCTAACATCTAACATTTTCTTCCTTTTTCTTCTTTTTTTTAAACATCCTCTTTACACAAACTAAGAGTCGAGTGCTTTGAGAACAGGATTTGGCTTGAATTAGTCTTTCAAGGAAAGTCAAAAGTAAGATCTTTTTGGTTCTCCATGCAGAACATGTAAGCTGTCAGGTAGTAACAATAATTCAGGGTACACTCTGTTGAAATACTCAGCTGCTTAAAAATCAGCGATGGAGGAATTGAGCAAATATGGTTTTGTGTTTTGCTCCTGTTTGCACACAAAGTGGGCTGAACATGTGCGCGAACCCACAGCTCTGAGGGGGGCTTTTAAAGACCGAAAGCCACTGAAGGTTATTGGCTCTTTTAATAGCACAGAGATGAAACTAAAGTGAAAGAAAAAGGTTTGTGTTTTCTCTTAGTTTTCCCCACGCTTTAGCTTCTCCTCTCCACAGTATCACATGTTTGCATGTCGTCCAGCCCGTGCTCGCTCAGCTGTGGTTACATGCGTGCGTGACCAAAAGTACACAAGTTGCACGTCTTCTATCCATCTTCGGCCGACTGATATTCAGCCCGCTGTGCTCGGTGACTTTGGCCTCTGGGGGTGGACAGCCGTGCACCACGGAGAGTCTGCAGGATTTAATTTAGGGCAGAGGCTCCACTGCTGATTTCTCTGATTAACACACCCTCAAGTAAAAATTGCCTTCAGTGGAATCACCTGCTGAGGGGGACAAGCTTGAAATGAAAACCTGCAGACTGTTGGATCACAGCCAAAATGAAGCACAACTGTTTTTCCTTTTAGCTGCTCTTAAGTAAAATTATAATAATTAAGTTATATTTATTTATTTTTGCATGTGTAACAGCTTAAGGGCAGCTTCCTTTAAAGGGCCTAAATGTTAACTTTGAGTTGTTAAAGCATCAAGACCACTTTAAAAACCCTATTCTGCCAAATCTGCAGTAGTGTTTAAGTTTCTGTTCTGGCTGAGGAAAAAGGAACTGTCTGATGCCAAGTGAGGCACCAAAGCCCAGGTGGAGGTGGGTTGCAAAGCAGCTTGCAGAGATAGCAGAAACTGAGGCTGAAGCACCTTAAACAGCACGTCCCACATGAGATTCGCCACCACCTGACTCATCTGGTCATGTGGAGTGGCTTTTTGTGAGTAAACTGTTTCACTTAAAGAAGTATTGGAAAATTACAGGTTGTTCTTTAATTTCTGACTTATTTCTGATCCTGAGCTTGTCTCATTTCAGGCCTTAAACTAAAATGAGGTGAAAATAAAGGCTCTAATAGAGAACTCAGCACACCAACTGCGAATCATAAGATGAAAAATCTTAGTCTCAGAGTTGTGATTTAAGGTTTGGGTGGGGGTGCAGATGATTTGTCTCCCACCAGTGAGGGAACCAAATTATCACCGCATGTCAATGAAAGGCTAAAAAGAGGGTTTGCTTGTTTGGTTGTTAAACCAACAGTATTTTCTGAATAGAGTCACATTCACAGACGGTTAATCTCCGCTGTCTGACGGAAGGCAAACAAACCAGCTCAAAAGATCATCGTGTTCGTCATCTCGGGGCCAGCTTTTAAAAACACTCCATATTTCCTCCAGTCCTCTTGCTTTTTTTCTTTCTTTATACAAACTGGCATTCATCGCAAGGGTCCCAGATACCCAGCACACAGTGTACCCGCTCCAATTTGTCAGATCCTGTTTGTGGATCCACAGGGATGAAGGAAGCAAACAAAGCGGTCGCGGCGAGGCGAAATGAAAGGAGGAAGTATCGCTTCTTCTAATCATTGCCTTTGATAGATCTAGCTACACCTCCTGGGTCATGTCCCGCCTCCCACCGCCTCGCCAAGATGAAAAGTGTCTGTCAGCGGCGTTAACAGCAAAACGTGCGAAGCAGGCGGCAGCGACTGCAGGGAGCGGTCCTGCAGGATCAAAACAGTTTGAGTGCAGAGTGATGCTCTTGTTGCAGTTGTGATTTTTTTTATTGTTTATAGTATAAAGGAGGAAACACACACGACTGCTCCTGTCATGTTTCTGTCATCTCCGCCTGGAGGATAGCTGCCATCCGTGAAATCATTCCTGTACATTTGTAGTGTGCGAGGATGCTGCTGTCTCATTTCATTCAGGAAGTGGGGCGGCTGCTTTGATGCTTTTTGGTTCTTCTGTTTGTATGAATGTTGTACAATTTTTTTTAACTAAATAAAATGTCATTTAAGTGGCCTAATGCAGAGTGTCTAAGTCTGAGAAGCGCAAAGAGCTTCTTTATTTGGCTGGATGACCTGAAGTATCAAAGAGAAAACTGTTTATGGCATAATGTCCAAAACATCTTGATGTGCATATAGAGCACTGGCTCGTGCTCAGTCCGCACACCTGGCCGTGAAGGCAGTTTACATTGTGACTAACGCTGGGCTGCAGGCGCAGGCACCTGATGACGTCACATGATCGCACAGAGAAAGTATGAATTGGCCTCAAGTGTCTGAGATTACAGTAATTTAGCACCACTTTTATTCTTGTTCTATAGAGTTAAAGGTCATACATTTTCTCCTGTGCTTTCATTCTTAGTGCAGGGACTTTTTGCAGGATGTGCAGATGTTGTTCTCCACACAGATTGACTGGAAATGGTAACAAACTGGCCTTAAATCCAGATGCAAACCATCCGTGCTCTTTGAAAAATATAGGAAAATTTAAAAAAAGGGATTTGGATGAAAATGATACTTTTAAAATCTTTGACTTAATATTCATAACGTGCTCTATGCAGAAATGATTTAGGTTGGGTCTCTTAGATCAGCACAACCAGTCATGACCCAAACTGTCATAAAGAGATTTTATTCTAAGCTGAGAATGGATTCTGAGTTTTTGTGAGGGCAGTATTTTCCTCTGATCATTAAAAGTAATAAATGTAGGAGAAATTGGCCTCGAGCAGCTAACTAAAACTAATTTGAACTGAAGTTCACTGATGTGAGCTTCTGCAGATTAATCCAATATGCACTTTGATATCGACCACAACTTTCAGGCAGACTCGGATTCTTTTGTTTTTGCCGTGAGGAAGCTCAGAAAGGCTCCCAACTCGGGTTTGTGTCCAAATCTGCTTTATGATGGCACAGTGGTGCAGCGGGTGGCACCTTTGCCTCACAGCTCGAAGGTTCTGGATTTAGACCTTTTGTTCGGTTGGGCCCTTTATGTGTGGCTTCTGCATGGGTTCCTCCCACAGTTCAAAGACATGCTAGTTAGGTTAATTGTATGTTCTAGGTTGGCTGTGGGGTTAGCTCAAACACCAGCCTCTGGGCCCAAAACTGCAGCTCTTCTAATGGCCACTTATGGCTGCCTCCAAAAGTGAGCTAATTCCCACAGACTCCAATGTCAAAATGTCTAACTTTCAACATAAAAAAAGGATGTTTACAGGTAACTGCAGTGAGCTTTTTTTTTTTCAATATTAATCTGGTAAGGTTCAAAGTTCAGGGTGTGCAAACGCAGGGAACCGTGGACCTCATCGGCACCATTTCCAGTCACTGGATGTTTCATTTTACCTAACACAGAACAATTAATTCCACAGATATCTGCGTCTGTATGATTCACGTGGGTGCAGCTTTCTAAGCAAACTGTGTTCTCCCTGTAGAGGGCGCACTCATCTCTCGCCCACTGTCAGCTGGGATGGGCTCCAGCCCCTCCTGATCCTATGTTGGATTGGTGGTTAAAAGGCATGTTTCTTATATCCTGCTCTTCTCACTGCCTGTGGCTCAGTGCTCTTCTCAGGGCTGCTTCAACTAGAAGAGCTCCTCGGATTATTTGGCAATATTGTCTGGCATTGCCATCAGCGACTCTATAGCGGCTCCCAGAGTGGCTCTGGCTGCTCAAACATGATGTTCATAAAAACTTAACACAATTTCAACTTGGCTCTAGGATGAGAAATGTTACAGCTACAGTGGGTGTTGGATCGTTGTCCTTCTCTCTGATCCTGGCTGTGATTTTCATGGACAGGATGTCAGGGTGTAGGAGGGCGTCTGTTCTGAGCACCTCGGTGTACTTGTAGTTGTATTGGGTTTGTCAACCTTCAGAATGCACTGGAGTTGTTTGCAGCCAAGTGTGAAATGGCCAGGATGAAGTTCAGCACCTTCATGTCTGAGGTCACTCCCTGAGGAAGAGCAAGAGATCTTAGGTGAAGTGTGAGGTGGACTAGTCAACTGAATCAACACTAATATTGTACTGGACTGAGAGAGAGAGAGAGAGAGCTGAGCTGAAGGATGAAATCTTCCTACATTCCAGTGAAATCTGGGGAATGACAGGAACACAGGGATACCAAACTGGGAGGAAGCCCCTGGATAAACCCAGTACCTGCTGGAGACATTATCACCAGCAGGTGTGTGTGTATGTGTATGTATGTATATATATATATATATATATATATATATATATATATATATATATATATATATATATATATATATATAGATGATATATATATCATCTGGCTTGAGAGCACCTCAAGATCTCTCACAATTAACTAGAATGTGTTGCTGAGGAGAAGGATGTCTGGAATACCTTGATTTAGCCTTTTGCCACTGTGACCCAACTTTGGATGGATGGATGGATTCAGTTTTTAAAATGTTTATACTTTGCTTGCTTTCAGAGTTAAATTCCACTGGATCTGCATCTGAAAGAAGAAAAAGGCGAACTCTGTCTTATAGCCGTCTAAAACATTAATTTAATGGAATAACAATCAGCTTCTCTCATCTCTTTAATGATACAGCCCCAGCACTGAGACGCATTTTGATTTACTTAGAAGTCAGCCAGCTTTCATTTCTGGCTTCAAAAAGGTTAAACTTTATTAATATAATAGCTCTTTTCCACATATATTCATATAGTATTTAATACTGTTCCTCTCAAACACACTCACACAGCTGCTTTCGGTCCATATTATATTTAATGTTTTATCTTCTTTGCTCTGCTGCCAGCAGATGTCTCTGATTGTTCAGATGCTCCTTTGCGTCCTCTTTCATGTGAACAGGCTCTTAATGAAACTTAGCACAAAAAGTAAGGTCATTTATTTCTTATTATTTCTTTGTTGTAATGATGTTACTTGGCACTGAATCTTTATTTCCCCTTATATGTGGCACCATTTAAGGGGAAATACAGATTTATTGCCTGGAAGCATCGTTACAACAAGGAAATAATCAACCAAACACAAATGTCCTCACGTTTAGAGCTAAGTTTAGATGGTTGAACCTTCAGGGAGCCTCCTTCATGTGTTTGCTCAGCCTGGTTGCATGCTTGTTTGGTGTAAGTGGCTAAAATGCAGTTCGACTGATTCAGCAGGAACCTGTCGGATGCTTAAGTCGCGACGTTAACGCGCGGCTGTTTATGTGAAGTGTTTGAGCCGGCCCTGCAATAATGGCCAATAAACAGCCAAAATGGAACGGGAGAAAAGCCCAGAGGATTGTTGTTGCTTGAAAGTAAAGCTATGTGCGAGCGTCCGCAGCTGAGTGTGAAGTTCCTCTAAACCTCTGAGACGGTGATGATGTGCCGCTCAGGAGCAAAACACCCTGACGGCAAAAGCTCATGTTCTGCTGCAGCTTAGAGAGATAAAGTGGAAATAACCCATCGCTGGGCTGAGGAAGGGGAGACAAAGATGCAGAAAGAAGGGGGGGAGGTAATGAAAAACATGTAGGGCGTTTGAGTGAAAGAAAGATTAAGAGTTGAACTTGTGGGAGAATAAAGGAGGTAGAAATGCAGAGATAAGGGGATCAGAGGGAGGCAGCCCAGCAGTGATTTGGTCTGTATGTGTTTCTTTCTCTAACTCCACATGTCAAATGGGTTGGACCTACTTTTCTCTCCAGAGGCCTGGAGTTTGCCTTTCTTTCCACCCCTTAATTTCCAGCAGAGCGGAGTGTGTGTCTTGTGTGTGTGTGTGTGTGTGTGGTGTTTTTTTTTTCTGCTTTGCAGTAGGGGATGATTCAGTGGGTCTACTGCAGTTTACCCTCAGCAGGATTAGAGCTGGAAGCCGTCTTATTATCTTCCAGCGTTTGAGCTCCGTTGTCTGTTAGAAAGAGCAGTGGAGCTTAAGACAAATTACCCCCTCAGTGCCTTTCGGATGGCACGGCTCCGGCCTGGGAATGGCTTTGGGAGAGGCTGGCAGTGGGGGAAATGGGAAGGAGCAGGCAGCCCGTGAATGTGAGAGGTCGGAGGGATTGTTAGTTTAATTTATGCTGCAGAATGGGGTAAAGTGTAGAGGAGGGCACCGAGGAGGAAAGAGACTGGAGGACATGAACTTCATGTGTCGACGGATCATTTTGACAGGACATTCATGGTGAGAGGTAACCTTGGTAACCTACAAAACATTGACAGAACTGACAAAAACCTCTCCTCCATAAATGCAAACTGAAAGACTTTCTTTGAACCTCTTGGAGCCGGAGGAAACCACTTTTTGATTAATGGCGTGCTAAGTTATTAGCTAGCTGGAAAAACTGTTAATGTGAGCTGACAATGCGGGAGCCGACACGTGCTCGTTAGTGCTAAGTAATTAGGATGCAAGAAAGCGAGGGAAAGGACTTGGATACATTATCACCATGTCTGTGTGATTATTCCTGCTGCCACAAGGAGGAGACAAGCATTACAAAAATGTCCAATCCTTAAATAAAGCTGGCCAAATCTCAGTTCAGGCACGCACACACATTTTTCCTTCATCCTCCAGTTCTCGCCCTACCCGAGCAAAATTCATGTGATATTCGTTGAAGCCTCAAAGCCAGTCTTCATTTTAAGAAAGGCTGTAAAACAGCTGTTATAATCTTAAAATCAGGCTTTCCCCATGTTTTAGCCCCCAAAACCAGTTACAGAAACACAGAAGACTCCAAGTTAAGAAGTTTAGATCCATACCAATATCAAACACTGAGAGGAAGAAAACCTAAAAAGAATTCAGAAATTTAAGGCAAATTTATGACACGACTGGGAAATTTAGGAAAAAAATGTGAAATTTGCAAGAAAAAACTAGTAAATATACAGAAAGAGGTAAACAGGTAACGGACAAAGAGGCAAATTTAGCCCCTATTAATCTATTATTATCTTTTACTATCAGTGGTTAACTCTGACTCATTAGGTCAGTAAGTCTGGATCTTGGGTAGCTGTACTAGAGTTATAAACATGGTGACTCAATGATTTTTTTCCATCATGCTCTCTACAAAAACACAACTAAATCTCAGCATCTAACAATGCCTTCAAGCTGTATTTCAGCATATTTGAGCCTGTTTTAAGCTGTGGGAAGGGGCCACTTACTAATTATTTCTGGTAAGCGGCAGCCACTTAGCTGCTACCTCAAAGTCCGCTCTGCGCCATCACCGCAGTTTAAAACGGTGATTATGAAGCAGAGATACGATGCAAGACGGGGGAAGAACAAAAGATGTGGAAAGCCTTTGTGGAGTGCTGAATGCCGAAACAAAGAGTGACAAATTAGAGGAAAACCCCTGCTGTGTAATTGAAGCATTCTGCTCAGCGTGAGGAAGATATGAATTTGTTTAAATTTAAATCTGAGAAATATTGCCGGCTCAAACGCTGTGCAATTTCACTGTCGAGTGCCACCCGGCAGGTAGGCCAGAGCCACTGATTTCAGTTATTTCTGTTATTTGTTTTGACAACAAAAATGGAAATTTAAAGTAGTGGAAAATATCTTCATATCCCTTCATCTTCCCCCCTCTTCCTCTTTATTTTTGCCTCTCCTTTCCCCCCTTCATTTTGATTGGCATAAGCAATTAAGTGGAGCCTCTTGTTTATAATTGATTGATTTCCCATTGGCAAATATTCCATTCGCTCATGTAAATGTTACAGTGAGAGCAATCAGATGGAACGAGGCTTTCTGAGGCTGGAGGCTCAGGTACAGCAGGCAGTGTGTGTGTGTGTGTGTGTGTGTGGGATGAGCTTTTAATCAGCGCCGAGCATTATCGCTGCAAAACAAAATAAGTCAAGCAAATTAAGCACTTTGAGGGAAACTGTAATGAAAAGTGAATCATCTGCAGCAACACTTTAGAGGACAATTTAGCATATGATTGCAACTTTAAATAGATGCTTTATCTTTTCAGGGACTTACACTTCTGTCACGCTTCAGGGGACTGCATAATGCTCCTCACCGCCCAAAGAAGGAGTTTATTATTCCAAATTACGCTGACAAAGATGCTCAGAGAGGAACTTCTGTTTCCTTGCTTATTGTAGCTTTCTGTGTACAGATAGGTTCTGACCACTGGCACAGGTGTATTTGTGATCTGGACTGGATTCAATTCAGTTTCATTTAAACAGTTTCATCTGAGGCTATATTGTAAAATAAGGATGCAAAAATGTGGTAGAGGAGAAACCCAGGGATGGTGGGGTGATAGAAGTCGCTTTAACAGGAAGGAGGCAGCCAGCTGAGGCAAATGAAGAGACAGCAACATGAACAGTCAGCAGGTTGGTGGGCCTCGCCATCTCAGACACTGAACCTGCAGCTGCAGAGATGCCTGCAGGACAGTGCAGGGAGAGCGATGCGTCAACCTGGTCAGAACACTTGTGTTTCCATTGCGCTACATGCCAGTGCATGAAAGCATGATGTCACAGTTTAGGTTTTCACTGGATGTCCTCCTTTAGACTCCTCAGGACCGTCAAGCAACCAAGCTCTTTTAGTGAGTGACAAAAATGACCTATTCTATAATACACAAACTCACCTCACCTGCCTCTGAACGTTACCGACTGTTCAACTCAAAGCTCTTTATACCGCATCTCCAGCAATCTAATGACCGCCTATGGGCGAGCATGTTAGGATACTGGGAAGGAAAAACTTCCTTTCCGCAGGAAGAAACTTCCGGTAGAAGCGGGCTCAGGGAGGGGCAGCCATCTACTCCAACCGGTCGGGGAGCGAGGGGAAAGAGAAGAGGGCATAGAGCGAGAGAGAGAGACGGGACAAAACACAGAGATCAGGATGGAAATCCAAATATTCCGTAAGTAAATTACAAGGAAAAAGTCGGAAATTTATGAGACAAAGACAAGTAGGCCCCCCTCGCTCATGTCGGGGCTTCAGAGCAGGACTTCACAAAACAGTGGATGACGTCGTGATCCACCTTTTTCTGGAGACGCCGTTCATAAAAAACACCAGAGCCGGTTTGCTGGACTTCTGGAGACGGGTGCAGGAACCGGTCGGTTTTCTGCAGCTCTTCATTTGTTGGTCTCTGTACAACAAGTCAGAATGACCTGCTGAGCCCCAGGGGTCACACTAGAGGGAACTTGTCCAGGCTGAAAGAAAGCGGAATTTTCCCTTAGGAACAAAAGGAAGGCAGCATTTATTTTTGACTTTTTTATTACCAAGAATACAAAAAATATCTACATTCACATACCACTTACTGTAGCATGACTGACAACATAGATTTCAAGTAAACTCCCCCCGATTGAATTATCAAAATCTACCTCCACATCTCTCCCGGTTTGGAAAATCCTTTTGGTGTTTGTGTGTAATTTGCTTCTTTTTTTCTCCCTTCCTTTAAGATGTCTTTCATTTGTCCTTTTTACAGTTGGCACTTGATGCAGGTTCTCAGTGTCTCTGTAGTCCACAGGATTGGAGGATTAAGCCACATTTGTGTGGCGGCAGAAAAGCAACACAGTATCTCAAACAGGACAGATCGAGCCTCGTCGCCGCCGGACTCCGGCTGGCACGGCGGCGGGATCAAAATTAAAGGCGACTCGGTAGGGTGCTCGTCCACATGCGGACCTCTCCGCTGTGCTGCAGGTCTCGGGTGAGATTTGACCGTCCGCTGATACAAATCCAAAGTTTCCTTTGTTTGTTTTTTTTTTAAATGGCTTCCCTCTCGTCCTCGCGATGGATACGTGCTTTCATGTTACGACACAAAGAGCTTAAAAAATGGTACAAAAACAATAATACAGTAAACACATCAACTCTGAAAACCCACGCGGGACTACGACATCGCCGTCTCCTGTGCACGTCATGTGACATTTAGAGATGCAGCTTCTCACAAGGATTGAAAACAAAGGCGGTTACATCATGTATGTTACAACGTATGCGTGATCTTTAGAAGATTTCCTCGCATGGCGGCGGTTTTAAGTACAGTGTCGGCTCGAAGGACCTAAATAACTTAGCAGAACATATAAATACAGCAAGTGGAACAAAGAAATAAATTAGGACCTGTCACGGATGAAACAAAAACAGCTTTTTCGGAGTGAGTAAGGTAGTCCCGCTCTCTTGTTTTCGTCTCTGGCGTAAATTGCCTGGCGCCTTGAATCAAAGGGGCTCTGCCTTAGCTGGGTCAGGCAGGAAAGTTGACATGTGCTTTGAAGCCGTTCCTCAGCGTGGCCCCCAAAAGGCTGCCAAATCCAGCCTCCCTCTGACGCCCATCTCTGGGGGAGATTTAAAACCTGCCGCAGGCCTTCAAGGCTGCGGAGAACAGATGCTTCAGCAGGAATTCGATTTCTAACGGTCATGGATGTGAGCATGAGCACATCTCAGCTTTGTTGTGTCACTTCTCGGTTGTTTTCTGTCTCTGTTTTTACTCTTTTTATACGTCTGTTTGCAAAGGTCCCGTCGTCCTACCACAGCGGAGGACTGTTTGTCTCAAGCACGCCGTACATCTCAGCGAGTTTTTTAAAGCGAGGCCCCCAGTCGTTCAGGTAGTCGTACTCGTGGTCGGTGTTCGAGGTTCCAGATTGCAGAGAGCTGAGTGATTCCGCGATGGAGCCTTCCCCCTCGTAAGCGTACGTCTGCAGGGAGTCGTAAGGTGGGGCGCACGGGTCCATGTCGGCTTCCAGGAGCTTCGCCAGCACATATCCGTGAACGTTGCTGTCCCCGCTGCCGCCGCCCATGATGCACGCCTGAGGGACGTAACGGGATAGGCTCTCGATCTCCGGCAGCATGTCCTGTCTCATCTTCCCGAGGTGGTGGTGCGCCTCACGAGGGTTCCACATGGCAGCAATGTCAAAGGCCTCTGTGTCTTCCTCACCGCCGCCTTCATCGTCGTAACGCACAATGTTCTCGTGCACGTTCTCCTCCTCATCGCACAGGTAGGGCTTCTTACGATGGGTCCGCAGGGAAAGCATGAGCAGGATCATCACTGTTATAAAGGAAAACAATTAATGAGTGAGGATAGAGGGTATTTTATTCTGAAAATGTATGCATCTCTACAATCAATCAATGCTTTAATTAATCAGTTTGTCCTTTTTAGCCTAGATTGTTTGAATGTTCTCTGTGACCTTGAATTGGATAAGTGGAAGAAAATGGATGGGTGGATATCTGCATGCTTCACTTTTGCTAGATAAATGACCCTTTGGAGTTTAAACGATGAGACAGTAATTCATTTTTTTTAAAATTCTGAATTAATTACATTTGTCTCTTTGTGTGTGTTATATGTAAAATCAAGCATCAGGGGCTGAAAAATGAAGCCAACATCCAAGTGCCAAAAACTGCAGTTCCTCTAATGGCCACAAGAGGCTGACTCCAAAAGTGAGTTGAACCTCATAGACGTCCATGTTAAGATGTCCAACTTTACAGCATTAAGATCCAGCCGGGTGAAAAGATCTACTCCTACTCCTATGTTGGGCTTCACCTTCAGTTATTGGACTCAATAAACTGGAGCTCTCGACCATTATTTGTGCTGCTGGTGTATTTTTCAAATAGTCATTTGAAAAATAACATTTCATACTGTGAGATCAAGACTTTCCAAGTAGTGCATGTGTTGGATGCATACGGTTTATGAATGCAGCCTGCTAGCTAGTTGGCTTAACTGATAACTTGGCATTCTATCCTCTACCAATGGTTGAAGTAACGTGGCTACTCCCTTCTTTTATATACAGTCTATGATAACTACTTGTGGCCCCCTAGTGGGCCATAAAGGTACTGCCGGTAGTTCTCAAAAAGTCTAGACTATATGGACAAAAGTGACACTTTAAATCTTTTTAATTCAGGTGTTTTCAGTCTCATTGCCACAGGTGTATAAAATCAAGCATGCAGCCATGCAGTCCGCTTTCACCAACATTTGTGAAAGAATGGGCTGTTCTAAAGAGCTAGAGTATGGTATCATAATAGGATGTCATCACTGCAGCAGCATCATTTGCAAGATTTCCTCCCTCCTAGATATTCCACCGTCAGCTGTAATGGGTATTATTGCAAAGTGGAACCACAGAAGCTCAGCCACAAAGTGTCAGACCACGTAAAGTTCCAGAACGGTGTCTCCAAGGGCTGAGACGCCAACGTTCTCCTGACTGCGTCAGCATGGGTTTCTATGGCTGTGCATCTGTAACTATGTTTTTAATACTCATAAAATATTTATGATGAATTATTTACATCAAAAAACTAAATAAAACTAATGAAATATATATATTTTTTTCATGTATTTCTCTTCATTAGAACCACAATTACTGCATCTATTAGAAAAAACAAGAGTTCACACGCTCACAAGCAGGCAAGCAAAGATGTTTTAAGAAAAGTTATTGCTGCCTGTCAGAGCAGCAGAGTGAGTCAACCCGCTGAGCCCTCCCATCCACAGCTACAGGTCTGCAGGGAGAGATAAAGCGGGTCCGTATCAGCCCCCGGGGAACTGAAAGTGTGATGCCACAGGGCAGCTGCTGCTAATGAATGCTAGACTTTCTGCGAGGGCGAGAAAAGAAATCCGTATTTAATCCTACAATGATGATGTCACACTGCGAGATGCCTCCATTTTTCCAAACAGACTTTTTCCCCTTCAGCTGTTGTGTTGTGTCACATCTTGGGTGATCTAAGATCTCTCGACAGCCTGCATATTTTGTGCACTTTGCTTTTTAAGTTCAGCTTCAAGGTTGATTACCTCCTCCGGAGGAGGTATCACAAATATTTAAAGTAGCATGCCGACTCGCTGAAAGGTCAGGGTGTAAAACAAAGCGCGGCGGTGATTTAAATCAAGGCCCGCTCCTGCCCCTGATGCTCATCCTCACTCAGTACTTTCACATCCTACAGCGGCATATTAAAATGCAGTCTGACTCGGAAAACATTTTTCAGCCACATATCCCAGCAGTTAATGGCAACTGCAGGATGTCTTTCTGCATTTGTGCACGTCACGTTTTGACCTGTCAATGAGGCAGTCCTCCAAAGTGAGACAAACCGTGAAGATTTTGGTGCAGAAAAAGGCTCTCGTTGCGCTGGTGTTCCCACATAACATTTACAGTCTGTGCACGGTGGGCCTTAAATCCAAATCAGGGACAAAGTTCTTCTTTTCTTTGCAAGACACTTTTGCATCTTTCTGCTGCTGAAAACCCCCAAAATAAAACCCCAAAATGGAGACCAAAAGCAACATTTTGTAAATATTCAAAAAATATTAAATATCCCTACCCTTAATCGCTTTAAAGCTCACTCACTACAGGGGGCATTTTAGGGTAAGTAAAACTTTTTTTTTTGCTGTACATTGTAAGTTAAAGACCTTAACGTGTGTAGATATCTGAGCAATCAGACAGTTCCCTATGAGCAGTACTTGGTGACAGTGGGGAGGTAGAACTCTCTTTTAACAGGAAGAAATGGGACAAAACACAAACTACAGGACATGCTGCATAAAACACAAGAGCAGTGAAAAGAAGAGAGTGGAAAAGTTGTCCTCGGTGCATCACAGGAAGTCCCAGAGCAGCCCGAGCCTATAGCAGCATAACAGCAGCTCACCTGATCTAGCTCCAACTATAACCTTTATCAAAGATTAAAGTTTTGAGGCAGGTGTTCTTCCTGAACCCAAACTGACAGCTGTCTTCCAAAGGGGAGGGGCCTGTCTTCGTAGCCAGCACTGTTTAATTCACAGCAATAGTTTCCTGATTTTACACCCAGAAGGGCCCTTCTCTGTGGAGTCTCTTCTTGCTTGTGCAGGTTTATATATATATAGAAACTACAGATAAGAAAGCCATGTTTTGTAGCAGGCTGTAAATATGCTTTTTAATGCTGTAAAGTCGGACATTTTAACATGGGGGTCCATGGGGATTGGCTTGCATTTGGAGGCAGCCTCTTGTGGCCATTAGAGGAACTGCAGCTCTTCGCAACGGCTTTATTTTTCAGTCCTGGAGGTTTAACTTTGCATTGCTGCGGACATTAAACTGACTGAGAAGCTGCCTTCGTGTAAGATTGACATATTAAGTCTATTTACTAAAACTCAAATGTTTATCTTTTTAGTAAGTGGAAACCAAGTAGAGCAGCAGGACTTGTGCATACCACTGAAACCAAGGCTTTGTGAGCTTTTAGTTAACACTGTTACTTGTCAAAGGCCTCTGCACACCATTGTAACAGCAGCTTACCCAGCAAGACAAAGATGCAGGCCAGGATGGCGATGAGGGCGCCCCTGCTGAGGCTGGCGGGCAGGCTGTAGGCCTCGGCGTTGCACGACATGACGTTGCCTTCCTGGTCGCAGCTGCACACGCGGATGGTCAGCGTGTTGGTGCTGGTCTGAACCGGCTGCTCACCGTCCGAGATGAAAATGGGCAGGTAGAAGACAGTCTGGTCCTGCTGTGACCAGCCACCACGCCGAGTCAGGACCCACGCTGTGTTGTCTGGAAATGGACACAGAGGTCACGGAAAGATCAAGTTGGTGTGCAGAGCTACAACAATAAAAGGCTCAGATGCTGCAGGAGCTGATAGGAGCAGGGTTTCATGTATGTGCTGTGTTCAAAGTGACTGTGAACACGTGGACGAGTCATGGGACGATGGCGAGAATTGAAGACGAGCACAGCCGTGAACACGAAGTGTCGACTGAAGCTACCATATGCAGAAATATCACACCTATTACTCATGGAGGGTTATATTAAGATGCTGATTTTTCCTGTCAACACATAAGATGAAAAAAGAGCTTTAATAGCCTCACACACATCTCAGCATCCTGCACAGTTGGTACTGTAGTTAAAATTATGTGTTAAGAGTGCAATATTTCTGTCTAGCCTCAGGGATAAAAGCATGCAAAATTATCTTGATGATTCTATATTACTGCAATTATAATTCCTAGAAATGTCATCTCCCTACACCACGATCTGCTTTGCATCTCAGACCCTTCCCCACACTCCCAGGATGTAATTATAATGCTGGGCCTCGTAAGAACCGCTTCATGCAGCACTGCGGATGCAGAAGCAGACACGGTGACCCTGTTTTACTGGTCCGGCCCACTTGAACTCAGATTAGCCTGCATGGAAACCTCAGCAGGCTAATTTGAAACCCTGACTGAACGCATACCTTGGTTATCTCTCAGGGTGAAGTTGGGGTT
Organism: Pterophyllum scalare; assembly: GCA_024447675.2. Lineage (NCBI taxonomy): Eukaryota > Metazoa > Chordata > Actinopteri > Cichliformes > Cichlidae > Pterophyllum > Pterophyllum scalare. The sequence continues at coordinate 57,995 of JAMQGT020009995.1, forward strand.
GTTGACCGCCTCTGGAGCCAAGCTGTAGTAGAAGTGCTGTCCACCGAGCGGCTCGTCCGGATCTACCGCTGTCACAGTCTGGATCAGCTGGATTACAGACAAAACACTCATATTTAGATCCGCTGATGCCTTGTATGACTTTGTAAAGGAAGTAGTAGATGCAGTAGTCAAATAGAAGTAGTGTAGAGCAGCAAAATGTGTTCTTCTCTAGTGTTTTGGTGGAGTAGAGGTAAAGGTAGTATAAACTGTGTCTCAAACTGATGTCTCCCTACCTGTCCCGCTTTGGCATTTTCACACATGTACGCCTCCAGGTAGTGCATGAGTGACGGAGGGTTATCGTTCACATCCAGGACCCTCACAGCCACCGACACGCTCGAGATCTGCGTGGGGTTATCTGCAGGAAAACGCAAACCGGTCAGAGGCTGATAAATGACTCTGTGAGGATCCTGCTGAGCTCCTCCGTTAATATTTTACAGCAAACACGCTGCACCTCATCCCCTAACCAGCTGTGTGATCTGTGAAAACACAATTAGTTCGCATGTAACTACTTTCTCAGGTTTCATCACGTGATCCATCAGAGTTGGGACTTTGGCTCTGGAGGTCGAAGCTCCGTGTGGTCTTACTGTGCCTGAATATGCAGCGCAGTGAGCGTGCTCCAACTTTGCCAGAGACATTAGTAAAGTATGAAGCAGGTCAATTAAAATTTCACTCATCTGTTTAACAAATTAAAGTTCTGATCCAACCTCAGGCAAATTACGACTTTTTGTCATAAAATGCTGACTTTGTCCCACAAACGTCACAGAAATGGCTTCATCTTAATAATCTCACATGTACGAACTTATAGGTCAGTGTTGTTTTCTCGTTACTTTGCTTCATGAATTTCCAGTAACACCAAAAAAAATCTCCTCATGTTAAAAATATGAAGCGGAAAAAAGAACTGAAGTAGAGAGAAAGTTGTTTATCGTCAGCTCTGCTTTGTTCCGCTCGATTTGAATTCGCTCCCTCTTCATGCTCTGCTTTCTGCGCCCTTTCCGTCTCCGTCACATCTTTAATTAGCCACCATGCGGGAAGTTCTTTAATTAGTCATTAATTCAATTACCGTCTCCTTTAAGGTGTGCCTACCAAACAAAGACACAAACACAAACAATGCAAAGGGAGGAGGGATGAAGGTGACTTTTCGGGGCTCCCGGCTGCGTGCGGCTCCGCGGGGCATCTCCTGCTCAGCGTTACATCAATTCTGCAGGAGCTGTTCTCCAGAAATCACTCAGTCTGCATTCACCCCTGTGTATCTGTGTAAATGACTCTCACCCCAATCAACTGCTTTCTGTCGCATCAGGTTTTTGAACAAAATTAAGGCCATTTCAGTCTGATTTAAATCATCATCATTAAAAAAAGAAACTGCAGTTCCTCTAGTGGCCACTTGAGGCTGACTTCAAAAGTGAGTCAGTCCCCATAGACTTCCATATTAAAATGTCCAACTTTACAGCAGAAACAAACATGTTTACAGCCTGCTACAAACAAGGGTTTTGATTTCTATAGCTGATGTTAAAGGTTATGAAAACTGTGTGGGTGACTGATTTCTATATTACTCAGCCATTTAAACTGTATTAAGACTATAAAGTTACGTGTAATTTGCAGCTACAACTGGACATTAAAAAATGCCCCCAAAGGCACAAAGACCACAGTTTACTCTGCAGTTGATAAGTAGCAGCACCCTGTCAGAAACAGCCAGATGTGTCTTTATTTGCCCGTGCGTGTAACATACTCATCTCCATGGCGAGGACGGTGATGTTGTGCCAGCCGATCTCTTCTCGGTCCAGCGAGCGCACGGTCATCAGTGACCCGGAGGTGATCTCGATGTAGAAGTACTTGTCGGGGTCGCTGGACCTCTCAATGGAGTACCTGGTGACACAAGAGGACGCATGTTGATAACAAGGATGAATAAAACGCACCTTTGTTTAATTCTGAGGGGCGCACAATCTCACACGAGGGCAACGCACGCGAGCACGTATAATCCAGCATGTGAAGCAGGCGTGGATGTGTGCGATAAGGCTTCAGGCTGGCAGACAAGACTTAATCAGAGCATCTGCCTCCTCTGCCAAACCGTCGCCGGGGACACACAGACCTGCAGCGCGCCGCCTTGGCTCGTCTCCTGCCACCTGGGGCCGTTTTCCAGAGTGCGACACGCAGCAGCAACAACAACAACCACCACACACACACACACACACACACACACACACACAGGAAGCACATCCTCTTCCAGGTCGTGGGGCAGAAACCAGTTTCTTCACACTGAGATGGAGTTCGCCTGTCACTGCCACAATCTCCTCTCACCTGGAAGAGGCATTAATGCATGTCTGAACCAGGAAAGAAGCTAGTGGTGTGTAACTCAGTGGTCTGATCTGAGGATAAGTGCGACTGTACCAGCTTTGTCTTCTGGCACTTGCGCACTTGTTCTTCTGATAGTGTGTGGATATATTTGTGCTAAAATAAAAAAATAAACTCTATTTTGTTTAATTCCTTAAAGACACGACACATCGTAAAAAGGAGGATTTTCTTCTGTGGATGTCTTGGACCAATAAATGCTAGACAGCAGTTATTAAGCAGAGAATCAAAACTGGCGAGCAGATGATCAATAGTTTATGAAAAAAAAACACCTTTGTGTAATTTTGAACGTTCATAATTACATCAGAGGGCAATGCATGCACGCACAAAAACAATCCAGCACATGAAGAATACGTGCACCCTGCAGCACCCTATCATAGTCTTTGTTTCTCACTGTTGCAAATCCCGAGTCGGCATTAAATGCATCACAACGCACTGACACAGGCAGCTTACTGACAAGAATTTAAAGGAGGGGAGAAACATTTCTGCCTTTAAATAACTCATTAGCACAGATCACACTGTTGTGATAATCACCAGATGCAGATATCAAATGTTTAATAAAAGTCTGGTGTTGCCACACTGAGATATTAGCAGCAGCCTGTGTTTGCGGTGCCTGATTTTGATCAAGTGCTGATGGGGAATGGTCGTGACTGGCACGTTCACGGCTGGTGAGGCTCCCCCTGAAGGCTCTCTATTAATATCACTGGTCCACAGTCTTGAGGTGGGGTGGAGCAGTAGGTGTGTGAAAAAGTGTGAGGTGAGCGCGCTCATATGTATCTGCCAGTCACGCTGCAGCGTGGAAAGGACAAAGATGACAGATGGAAATGAGGCGGACAGAGACACTGAAGGTCACCTGCTGCTTGTCGTTATCTGTCATCTGATGATGTTGCCGCTGCTGCGGCAGCAACAGCTGATTCCTCAGTTATCTGCGGCTCCGTGTGCCCGAACAGGCCTTTTGAAAATCTCTCACTGATGCTCGGCCAGCTCTGGCGAGCTTCAGCTGCTCTGGCTCCTACTGCCGCTCTGGCTCCTACTGCCTCCAGATATTAGCTTTCTGCTAATGGTCATGATCGGCCCCACCATCAAAGAGAGTAAAGCCTTGGATGTGGCCTGTACATCTAAAACAGCCTCAGAGCTTCATGTGAACGGACTCGAGTTAATAAAAAACTGCTTTTACTGACAGCAGATAGCAGCCTTTTATAACAGCGAGCCAACAACGATGGATTTGAACTTGTTCTAAGGACGCTCAGCATCTACCTAGAAATGATGAACAAATGCCGCCGCCGCTTTGGTCACAGTAGTTCGCGGTGACCTCATCGATGAATGTCATTTGAAAACGTGCTTAATGCTTAATAATGGCTGCTTTCAGGGAAACTGGATGGAGAAATAAAATGAGGTTCACTTTTTCATCTTAGGCCTTCTAATCATTCACAGTACCACACAAACATCTTGAGCCGCCGCTCGTTTTGCTTCCAAGGGTTTTAAAGTGCTCTTGAGCAAAAGCTCTCCAGACTTTCTGAAGGTCTTTCAAAGTTTTTCCTCGGGCATTGGCTGCTTTGTATCTCACCAGGTTGTTAAACTACCGAACACTGACGGATGCAGCAGTGTTGTGTCTACATGTAACAAACATCTTAGCAAAGAAGCCATTTTAAATTGCACCAGCATCCATTTCCACAGACGGGGCGAAAAGTCTGAGGTATGCCAACTTAGACAGAAATGAGACTTTTGCAGCTCAGCTATGCAGTAGTTACATGACAGTTTACCTGTCAGTGAAGGGGAAACAATAGAAATCAATATCCGAGTGAAAGAGGAAGAAATGTCTGACCCAGCACTTGAGTTTAACTGCTGAGTGTCAGTGTAGATGGATAAACTGAGCGGCAAACACCCCCCCACCTCCACAGGAGTCCTCTGCATCCACTTCCTTTACTTTTCACCCTGATCGAGGTTGTAGAAAGGGACAGCCGGGACAGGGTGCAGCCTGTGTGAAACACTCATTCACCCCCGCAGTCCCTCATTCCTCCAGATGATTAATAGCCTAATTAAAAGGTTTTATGTCTAATTAGTTTATGAAAGGTGCAGTCTGGGCAGTCAACACACCACACAACATCTGTTCAACTAGAGCACAAAACAGGCTGAAATAAATGACACAAGTCTTCAGCGCCTCCTCGCCGTGCCGGCTTTGGCTGTTACAGATTTGTCCTCTATCTCCTGTGAGCCGCCCCGCCTTAAACATGCATGTGGATAAACGGGAGCGCCGTCCCACCAGCCTGCAGCTGCAGCCAGCTGTGAGAAGTTGTGATGTGATGCTGCCCCCAGCTGGTGAACGGGTTGCATTACTCCTGGTTAAAACTGTGAATTAGCTAAATATAATGCTCCAGATACAATTAAGTTATTAAATGATTGCTGAATTCAAAACACAGGAACAATTGTGGTGAAAACTATGCAATTTCTTAAATATTTTAAATCAAGAGGTGTTGTAAAAGCCTCAGTATTAAAAGTTGGGACATGTGGCAAATGTTTGAAATCCACTTCTCAGTGCATAAATTTAATCTCTTATAAAACCCGAACATATTCTGTGGGTCATTCTTGGTTCCAGTTGATTGGTTTTAGTCAGTGGTGAGATTGGCAATTTGGTTGCCAATCACAAATGAACTGATACATCTCAGAGTCGGTTCAGTTTACTGCCCTCTCAAGCCAGTGGTCTCAAACTGTCCGAGGCGGGGCTGTTGGCGTCCAGGCTGCTGCTGCAGCATGCGTGTCCGTGAGAGCACCAGTGCTGGAATCTGAGGTACCGAGATGAGGCGCTCCAACCGGAACTTGTGGCATTCTTGCAGCAACGCCGCAGCCTGTGGCTGTTTCAGCAGGACAGTGCCCGCCCCCACACTTCCAGAGGCCTTTCTGGATCAGGAGCATACCCAGACACTTCCCTGGTTAGCTTTGCGTCGTATTGAGCATGCCTGGGACACGCTGGGTCGATGTGTTCGTCAGAGGCAGCCACAACCAATGACCGAAGCACCCACTGCAGGTTGCACTCATCCAGGGATGGAGAGCAATTGCTCAACAACAGACCGAGACAGTTTAGATCATATCCAGAGGAGGCCATACCTCGTATCAAACATCTACATGCATTATAGCGCATGTACTATAACATGCATTCTATGACTAGTATGATTTTTGGAGCAAGAAGAAACAACAATGATGACTTTTAGTGGGGTGTTTCTTCTGCACAAAAATGATATTAAACCGAACTATATAAAGCACATATCTGGAATATTATCTCAAACGATATAAACTCTGCCTTTGAGATGATTTTCGGTGTATTAGGGGCATTTATTGATCTATTTAAATGCTTAAAACGTAGACCAACACCCTGCAAAGTAAGCATTTGAACAGTACTGGAGCACATAAAACCTGGAGTACTTCATTTGTCATCCTCACCTCACGGTGTTGTTGGCAGCATCAGGATCCCTCGCCGACACCGTCCTCACCAGGGTCCCGATCTCAGCGTCCTCTGGCAGCTCGACGTAGTACGCCAGCGAGTCGAACAGCGGGGGCTCGTCCACGTCCTCCACGCTCACGTGCACGATGGTGACGTCCTTGAAGGGCCCACGGTGGCGAAAGACCGGGTCCAGGTGGGTGTTGGCTCCCTCCACCTTCAGAGTGTAGCTGGGCTTGTTCTCGAAGTTCAAAGGCTGGTGGGGTAATGCACAAATGCTTTTCAAGATTTTAAACATTTAAAGTCAGCCTGGACCTGCGAGGACCTGGGACCCAGCTCAAGATGCATGTGTGTGTTTCCCGTATAAGAAAAATAAATACTGAACATTTATTTCAGTGCAGAATTGAGACAAAAATGCTGCAAATTTAAATTTTAAAAAAGAAAGAAAAGAAACTGATTGTTAAAGAATAATATGTTGTAGATCTTATCTGTAACGCAGATGTGGTCTTCAGTCTGCACCTTTTTCACCGTGATGATGCCAAAGAGGTTTGTAGGGTCGGTGCTGATGTCGAAGGTGTCCCTTCCATCTCCATCTATGATGCTGTACTTCATCTCAGCGTTGACCCCGACGTCCCTGTCCTTCGCCCAGATGCGTCCCACCACCGAACCCACGGGAGCCGACTCGGGGACGCTCATCTGGTACAGCCCTGCGGAGACAGATTAACATGAGCGTGAGCAAACTGTTTCACTCTTCTGTCCTCTAGAGGGAGCCAAACCTCTTTGGCTCCCGAAACCACATCTCGGGCTGGATGAAATAAATGGCTCCATAAATGCCTCACAATTGGGTTATCTGCTGTCTCGTGGGTCGGCTTGAATTTCATCTACCGTTTAACCTCAAAGAAGAGGTGACAGCTGCCCAATTTGTGGAGCTCTCCGCAGCCCTAAAGTGAAATGCCTGCACATTGTGCATGACGGAGGGGAATCCCTGAAGCTCTTCACAACCGATCAAAGTTCCATCGGAGTGATGGCGCTAATTGGTTTGGGGACTGGTGATGGAGGAGGAAGTGGGCGCCTGGTGTTTTCTTTGTCTAGAAGCGAAACCGCCGGTCGGCTGAGCCGAGATGACCACAGACAGCAAGACAAAACCCCTGACCTAATGAGAGAAGTAGAAACAGGGATATTGAAAGAGACAGCATGGGGTGTCTGGTGGCTGAGAGGAAGAGGAGGAAGGAGGCCAGAGGGTAAATGACTGGGGACTGGTGGCCAGAAGTAGAGGGAAGGGCTAATGGCTTGGGTTCTCCAGAGAAATGAAGTGGATGGATGTGGAGGTGAATAGTTCTGTGTGATTCTGATTGGCGGCAGTGTTACAAAAACACAAAGCAGGTGTCGACCCTGAAACTAAACAGTGTGTTTCTGAAATCCCACTCATCTCCAGGTTCATTTAAGGGCTCTGAGTTTTGGTCCCCGGTGCGTCTCAGCCACACATCTCTCCACAAGCTACGACTGGCACTGCAAGCTCAGGCTTTGGTGTGACGCACAATACAGAGCTCAGTGTAAAGTTAAGGGCATATTCCACAGAGCAAAGCAGCAGCTGTCTGAAAACTGAGACTTATTTCTGCTCCTTTTCTTACACGTTTTGGTATAAAATGCAAATAACATAATCCCTTAAACAAAAATAATTCTCCGCCATCACAACTTTTTCTGTGCTGAACCATAAAAATATAAAAAAAACTGTGCGAGAACGTCCTCCTAAAGAGCGGAGCTTTCTCCAGGGGCTCCAAACTTAGCGTTGCTGTGAAAAGAGACTTTTTAAAGAAGATTTAAAAATCTGTTTACTGCAGCAGGAGTTAAGTGGCTGTTTGTTTTTCCTTTTACTTCACCCATTTGTCTGACAAAAATTAAGAGCTAATTTGAGCACTGCTGGTTGGACAAATCAGCTCACTGGAAGAATATCTTCTGACATTTAAAGTAATGCTTTGTTTCAGCCCTCGTTACCTCGGGGAGTCCCGGCTCAGTTTGTATATATTCAGAAGCTTTTTCTTTTGCTTTTCAAAGCGTTCCTGCAGCAGATCACAGGCTGCTGTTTCTTTACTGCTGACAGGGAGTACAGGCTGAGAGGTTGATGTGGGTTTAGGTGGAGAATCAAGAAAACAAAGAAATGCAGGGGGTTCTTTACTTTGGTCAAACATGGGCGGGTTGTCGTTGACGTCGCTGAGAGTGATGTTGACGGTGGTGGTGCCAGCGAGCCCCCCCAGCTGCCCGCCCATGTCCTTGGCCTGGATGACCACAGTGTAGTTTTCTCTGGTCTCACGGTCCATGTCTGCCAGGGACACACGGACCACCCCTGGAAGAGAGAAGAGATGAAATGAAAGTCAGCCGACAGATTTTTCCTCAAGCAGCCGAAGGACAGAGTCCTGAAGTGCAAATAAACCCTCTCGATGGTCAACTTCTTCTTTTCAGCTCTACTTCTGAGGAACAGCAGTCTCACTGCAGGTCCTAAAATCATCACGACCACTCATCTATGATTCGTGCGTCTGAATTTCACACTTTTTTTTGTGATTTTTTTTTTTTATGGGCGCAGACTTCCTGCATCCACTGGCCACTTTATTAGGTACACATGTTCACTTGCTCGTTAATGAAAACATCTAATCATCCAGTCATGTCAGAGGTCAGAGGAGAATGGAGTGCCTCGATAACCACTTGTCACAACCAAGGTACGCAGAAGACCATCTCTGAATGCACAACAGGCTGAACCCTGGAGAAGAAGACCACACCGGGTGCCACTCCTGTCAGCTGAGAACAGGAAACCGAGGCAGCGATTCACATGGACTCACTAAAACTGACTGCTGGGGGTGTAATGGTGTGGGGGATATTAAATCTCCTTCGTACCAACTGAGCATCATTCCAACACCACAGCCTACCTTAGTGTCTTTGCTGACCGTGTCCATCCCTTAACGACCCCAGAGTACCCATCTACACACCGGGTCACAAACCTCAAATCATCTCAAGCTGGTTTCTTTAACATGGCAGTGAATTTACTGCACTCAGCTGCTTGGATCCACTCTGTCATCCTAATCCAAACGCATGGATAAATCACCCTCGCACCACCCACCAGAACTAATTAGTTTCTCTAATTTAGACTCCCTCAACCGATCACACATTACTGTTATTTCTCATTTGGATATACGTTAGTGTGATATGATATTGTGGTGACTGTACACTGAAGGGGGCTGTTTTTAAATAAAATTAAATGAAGTCTGCCAGCTGGCACAATGACAGTCTAGTTTGTTAAATTTATGCCTGAGGAAAAAAAAAGGAAAAACTTTTAGAAATTATAATTAATATTTTCCTCATTAATGATGTATCCTGCAAACCATCCGCTGTTTATCTGGATGTTAATTTTTATGCAGATTAACCACGTGCCTGCGGACATATTTGCAACCTGTGCATCGCGACAGTGGGTGCTGCTTAAGCCCAATAATCTCATTGTCATGTTAATGAAACCAGGCTGAAATGAGTTTTTTTGGCTTCGTGACATGGTGCTGAGAGCAGCCATCAGGCTACTGTAAACTGCATACATGACCAGAGACATTTGAGGGGAGACATGATCCTCAGACAGTAATGATTGGAACCCTATGGCCCACAAAGAGTCAGTCAACAGGCAAACTGAGGAACATATGAGCCAGTCACGTTGTTGCACTGACACATGCACACAGCTGAGGTTTGGGACAGTTTTAGCTGTGCAGTAGCAGACACATCTACCCATCACAGTGGTAAAGATGCCGGTAAGGTTGTTCAGAGCTCTTGAGCCCGAGACACTGTCAGCACAGGCATGCAAAAAGCCGCAGTTCCTCTTGTGGCCTCTTGAGGCAGGTTCCAAAAGTGAGTGATTCTCCATTGACTCCTGTGTTAAAATGTCCCGCTTTACAGCAGAAATAAACATCTTTATGGCCTGGTACAAAAATGTTTGTTTTTTGGCTTCTATGGATAGTTTCCTACTTCACAACAACTCTGCAAAGGACACTTTTCTTAAGTCATCCATCTATGATGCTGGACTTAGGTGAGTGGCTACTTTAACAGGTGCTCTGACACCTTTAACACGATGGCTTGACAGCACTTGCTTCCAGAATGGCCTTGAAATGTCACAAATAATTTTAGGGTGGACTATAGCATAGAAAACATTATCCCTGACCACAGATTTGAGCCTGCTGTCAGCATCCTCAACAGAAAAGGAGATTCATCAGACAAAGTTACATTTTTGTCCAGTCTTAGTGAATCCGTGACCTCGGCAACCTCAGACAAACCCGGTGTGGTCCTCTGCTGTTGCAGCCCATCCGCCTCTGAGTCAAATGCTTTCCTGCTCAGCACGGATGTGAAGATTGGTTATCTGAGCTGCTGCCTGCCAGCTCCAGCAAGTCTGCCAACTGAATGGAGGTGGACTCCAGGAGCAGCTGCAGTGGACGTCCCAAAAGATCAGCAGTTCAACAAATGATCTTGTTTGACGTGACGATTAACTGACTTGTATCTGCAGGATTTTATGTTTTTCACTAAAGTCACATGAGGATGAGCACAAAATTAAACAGTTGGACTGGTGTTCCTAATGAAGTGTTAATTGACTGTAATTTCATGCACCAATCAGGAAGTGGAAATAATCATATTGCATACATTCCATATATACATTTAATTTAGAAAATATGGCATGCTGTCATGGTCTGATGTATTTGTTCAATTAATCCGAATACGCTTTGTTACTTCTAGAGTATTAAATACGTTGTTTTCCACTGCTGCACAGTTATAGTGCACGCAACCTGCCTCAACCCCGTGGCTCCAGCTCGCTAACAGCTTACGGCCTCTTTTCTCTAAATCCCATTCGCACCCTTTTTATTAATTGTGCACTCTTATAAAAGAGCTGCATATTCCTAAATACATATGCAGCAAGGTCAGGCGAAGTTTTGTGCCACAGAATCACAAAAGGAGTTCAAGTAGCGGGCAGCTCCAAGGCTGTCTGTGTTTAAATTCAACATTGTGGCAGCACCAATAAACGCTGTGCTTATGGTGGAGGCAGCGAGGCTGATTGATGGCTGCAGAGCCAACCTACAGCAGCAGTCTGACTGGCTGTTGATGGGCAGCGCAGCCTCAGCGGTTTGGCACCAGATCCTGTGCTGACAGAGAAATGAGACAGCTGTGTTAAACAGCGCCCAGTGAAGCTAATGGATTTTTGGACATGGTAGTAAATGCTGTAACCACATCCTAGAAAGACGTGGGTCTGGAATTTATTTACTCTTTTACATATTCTGTTTACTTCGTTTTTATAACTCAGTATTTTGGAAAACACACTGGCCACCCAGAGGTCTCTATTCTTTTACTGGTTTCAGACTTTCATCAGATACCTGGCTGCAGTGATCTGTTCTAATTCAGACCCAAGAGCGTTAGAGAGGTCACTCTTGTGGGGTGATAATTCAATGCATCCCAAAGCTGTTAGAGGGAGTCAAAGTCAGGGTTCGTCCGGAACAGGTCAACTTTTTCCACACAAAGTTGGACGCACACTGCTTTCCAAAAATCTGTCCCCTTCCTTGATCAGCCTCTGTGTATTAATAGTCCTGTCACTCCTGAGGTCCTCGGGTTAGTCTCCTTGTCCCCGTTAGTATGATTCAAAAGCACAGTGATCCTAATCACACATGCAGGCTGTAAACATGGACACTTTAATATTAGAGTCTATGGAAACTGAGTCAATTTCCTTCACTGGAACCAAGGGGAGAGTGCCCCACACCTAGCTTTGTGTCTCTGGCTTTTGTCAAATATAAGAACTTATATAATTAAGTGGAAATATAGTTTAAGTACAGAATGCAACACTGTTTTCTCCCTGCAACAAATTGTTACTTTTATTATGTTGTATATTGAAATGTTGTAAACAGGGGTCATTACTTTCCTGTTGTTTCATATTTCTGCACAGAAAGAAGTTGTATGGAGCTACATCCAGAATATGGCTCTCGTAATCAGCCCCAACATTAGGGAAAAAGCTAAAGACGGTCAAATTGGTGTGCTCAAACACATTTGAAGGACATACTTGTGAACTTTAGTCAAAGCCACGCTTACTGCTCGTCTCTCTATCCACTCTTCATGCTAAGCTAAGCTCACAGCCTCCTGGTTAATTCAGACTTCTCAAAAATGTTCAAAAAGTTCTTTTCCGATAAAACGACTTCAAAATAAATAATTGCATATTTTCTATCATCCCAGAAGACTCTCCTCCTTGATTTTCACGACTTAAACAAATAAATGGGACTCAACTGCTGCTTGGAAATGCATAAACATATAAAAGCAGATGATAAAATGCCGGCATAGTCTGGCTAAAAGTACTGCAAAGTACATTACATTAATTCTAAGTTTCTCCAAAGCACCAGCTTACCACACTATGAGGCGGCGCCTGTCTGGATCCGTCCTCATTTTCAACAGAGAAGTCACACTTAGAGCTCTTTTTTTTTTTTTTTGTCGGGTGCCAGGAGTTAGAGACACAGCAAGTCGCGCTGTGTTTCAGACAAGTGTTCGGTAGTCTCATAGCAACAACAGGAACCATGCTGAGCTTCCCACATTCAAAGCCGGCTGCTATGCACAAGGGTATAAAGTGTGGACTGCTAAAATCAGACTGCGGTGCAATTACAGTGTGGTATGGTGTTAAAAAAAGAGGTGGTATCTGCCTGTTAGTAAATCTTAAGGAAGCTTGTGGACTTTATCAGGTCATCTGACATCATTCAGACTAATTACAAATTCATATGGAGCTCATAAAATAGTTAGTGGCTGGTGAGGCCTGAAATCTCCAGCTTCTGCATGCAATGAGTGGTTTTGCAGCTTCATACCAGTCTTGGCGTCTACAGAGAAGTAAGGCTGGCCCTCCAGGATGCTGTAGACCACACGAGCGCTGTTGCCATATGTGGGGTCATCAGCATCTGTAGCGGTCAGCTGTATCACAGATGTTCCTGGAGGCAAAGGTTAGCAGGAGATGATGCCAGTTATAAACAGGAAGCATCCTTTTAGGTGGCGTTCTCTCCATCTGTGGACATGAACTAACTGTGCTTATTTACTTTAAAAGTATGTTTATGAATTGTGAATGAAGCAGATGGAGACAAGGCTGTAAGAACAAGCAACAGGGACAACTCTGAAGGGCTTTTATGCACTTTGTTATTGTTCTCAGCGGCTGCAAACTTGGACAAACATGCACAGAGAACATTTTAGTTTCTGTCGCCTTCCATGTGCTTGCATTTCTTTCTCCTTCTGCTTACCTATTTTGGACATCTCGGGCACAGATGCCTGGTAGGGGCCATCTGGAAACTTTGGCTCATTGTCGTTGATGTCCTGGATCTTGACAATGAACTCGGACTCGGGCTCCAGGGGCCTGTCCGTCAGGCGGTTGCGGGCCTGTGCGCGGAGGACGTACTGGGCCTTCACCTCTCGGTCCAGCCTCTGGATTGCGTGGATGTCCCCTGTGCTGTCATCAATGGTAAAGGTGGTGCCCGCCCCCTCACCCGTCAGGATGTACTTAATGGAGCCGTCACCTTTGTCCATGTCTGAATGGAGCTGTGATGTTCACAGAGTGGTGAGTTAAATGGAAAATTCTCACGACCAGTATACCAGTAAACTTGCACCAACAACAGTTAAATGAAAGTTTAGTCACAAGTTGAAAGTACAACAGGCAAATGGTGCAGTCCAAAAGTATTAGGGCAGTGACATGTTTTGGGGAAGATAATTAGGTCGCATCATCCAATTTTAGACAAATGCAGCGGCACAGCGATCCTAAACATACAGAAATGACAAACAGCTTTACTGGGCCAAATGCTGCGATGTCCAAGTCAGCCTCATGATCTCAGTCCAACTAAACATGTGTTTCACTTGCTGGCGACAGGAAAAAAAAACACCCAGAAATGAGGATAAACATCAAAAGAGGATGCAGTACAAGCCTGGTGAAGTGTGGCTGGCTAGTTAGGAAATTAGTCAACTTATCTGATGAGGATTTACTGTTACACTCCTAATTATCAGGTTACAAAAATGTTAAACTGCAGGCATGATTTAGTGTGCGCATTAGTGACACGGGGTGTATTTTTGTTCTTCCTTAAACTGGACCTATTTCTGCTCCTTTTCTGCTCCATATTTTTTATTCTTGGGATCTACAAGGGTAGTTCTGCATGATTCATGGCTCAAAAATAATCCCTTTTTATGTTATAATGGGTCTTAGATCCTTTATCTGAAACAAACTATTCTATTCTATTCCTCTTCCCTTAAGCCAGCTTTCTTCTTATTGGTTGCCCCTGGTGGATTGGGCTTTGGTACCCCCCAGCCTCAGCAGTGTGCTTGAGATGACCATGTAAAGAACCCAGCATGCTCCACTCCCTTTTTTTGGACTCCATCCATCTTCAGGGCCATGGGGGGCTGGAGCCTATTCCAGCTGTCATAGGGGGAGAGGTAGGTACACCCTGGACAGGTTGCCAGTGTGTCACAGGGCCAACAACTTCATCACCTGATGAAGGTCAGTTGGACTGAAACATGATTAAACAAAACAGTGCGAGAGTGTGCAGAGGTTGCAGTTTATGCATTAAACAGGAACTAATTTATCCCTCGATGAGGTTAAGTAATTTATCCTGAGCTACAATATGGGTTTTGCACAGAAAACCGTGATGGGGCACCTTAGGGTGAAACTATTGTGAGGCTTGAATGGGCTAGCAAACAGGGGAGGCCAATGAGGGCTTTCTATGGGCAGCCCACTATGGGTTGTCCACAGAATTCCCACATGGCCAAGCCTACATGGGCCCCACATGGGTTTTCTGGAGACAAGTCCACTGTGGGCAAACTGTGGGTCTGCGTATAGAAAAACCATAAAGGGGCTCCAAAGGACAAAACAGCCCAATGTGGGCACACCACTTGGGGCCCACGTGGGATGAGTGTGGGTTTGCCGTGCCCACATAGCTGCACAGTTCACCCACAAATACCCACTGTGGGCATGCACGGGCATGTTTGCTGGGTTGTATCTGTCTGCATAGGATTCAGGCAGAATTGATGATCAGACAATAAATACACAAAAAAGCCAAGCCCACACACCGCTGAAGCCTGTGATGTGACCGCTGAGGTGCCATCACATCATCAAACAAATGAAATGCATACATTAGCATTTTTGTCAACAGTTAAGCCGATGCTTTATGGCTATTGTCAGCGGGGGGACATAAATAATGCTCTGGCTTTAATGATGAAATTAATTAAAATCATGGTGGACAGTGTTGTTTTGTAGTCTCAGTGTTAGGTGTTTCCTGGCTGTGCATGAAGGGCCATTCAAGCATAATGTAACACACTGGATGAGACTGATTAAAAAAGCATCTGGACAGCAGTTCCAGGTATTCTGGGAGTGGGTAAGTAATTTGTTATCTAAAATCTCCTGCAGCCCACTCAAACCTTTCATCACAGGAGACTAAGATGAAGTATCTCTGCCTTTGTATTGTCAGGGATTCATTTTGATCTTCTGATGATTTGCTTGTTGAGGCTGATTCTTCATTAACAGCTTTCATTTAACCACCTGCTCCATTTTAACTCCCGTACTCTCACCAGTAATGGAATATATCATACGTTCGGAATCAAAAGTAGGCCAAATAAATTTAGAAGAACATGCAGCCTAATGCGGATGGTGTTGCTTTCAACGCTTTTTGTCTTACAGAACAGAATTTTTTCCATTGTACTTGACCCCTCACAACCAACTTGGAGTACCCTCATGGTCAGGGGTTAAAGCGGGATTTGGCAGGTGGTGGGAACACTAAGATGTAACGCTGCAGCGTGAGAGAAAGAATGACATAGAAATAAGTCATATAATAATTTGTATTTTGAGCTTCTGTACATATATATGTATGCATGTGTGTGTGTGTGTGTGTGTGTGTGTGTGTGTGTGTGTGTGTGTGTGTGTGTGTGTATATATTACCCGCCTATCAGATGCTGGAATGCCATTCTGGATTGCTCCAAGCTAATTTAGATCCCTGTTCATGGCCCTCAACGGCCACCACCTACACCTCAGTAATCTCATAGAGCAGCATATAAAGGATGGCTGTAGCTACCATGACACCACCCACTGGTTTGGAGGTTAGATTTCCTGACCATCTGCTGCTAGCATAAATTCACAGATCACGCATGACATGACCACTGACAGGTTAAATGGATTATCTCCTCATCATGGCACCTGTTAGTGGGTGGGATATATCAGGAAGTGAATATTTTGTCCTCAAACTGGTGTGATTGTGATGGCTAGACAACTGGATCAGAGCATCTCCAGAACTGCAGCTCTTGTAGGGTATTCCTGGTGTGCAGTGGTCAATATCTATCAGAAGTGGTCCAAGGAAGGAACAGTGGTGAACCATTGACAGGGTCATGGGCAGTCAAGGGGAGCAAAGGCTGACCCGTATGGTCTGATCAAACAGATGAGCTACTGCAGCCCAAATTAAAGAAAAACTTCATGCTGGTTCTGATAGAAAGGTGTCATAATTCACAGTGCATTGCAGTTTGTTGTGTATGGAGCTGCACAGCTGCAGACCAGTCAGGGTGCCCATGCTGACCCATGTTCACTGCCAAAAGTGCCAATAATGGCCATGTGAGCATCAGAACTAGACCACGGAGCAATGGCAGAAGGTGGCCTGGACTGATGAATCGTGTTTTCTTTCACATCATGGCCAGGTGCATAACGCACATGCTTACCTGGGGAACACCTGACACCAGGGTGTGCTATGGGAAGAACGTAGAGACGGAGTGATGCTTTGGGAAAAGTTCTGCTGGGAAACTTTGGGTCCTGCCATCTATGTAGATGTTACACGTTCCACCTACCTAAGCTAAGTTGCAGACAGTGTACACCCTTTCATTGAAACTATACTCCCAGATGGTTGTGGCCTCTTTCAGCAGGATAACGCTCCCTGGCACAAAGCAAAAATGGTTCAGGAATGGTTTGAGGAGTTTGAGGTGTTGATTTGGTCTCCAAGTTCCCAGATGTCAATCCAATCCCAATCTGTGGGATGTGCTGAACAAACAAGTCCGATCCATGGAGGCCCCAACTTGCAACTTACAGGACTTAAAGGATCTGTTGCTAAAATCTTGATGCCAGATACCAACAGGTAGGGGGTCAGGGCTGTTGCTGCAGTAAAACGGGGACCAACACAATATTAGGCAGGTGCCCATAATGTTATGCCTGATCGGTGTACAGTGAGCTATATTATTATAAATACTTCAAAAGGCGCCAACAGCATAAACAAGGTCTGGGTTTTGCACAGTGACTCGCATTAGTGCAAGCTACAGCTCCCACCTGTCAATGTAACTTTATGCTTCACCAGTCTAACTGTAGGATCTGTTATAACACATTTATCCACAGTAGAGTTGTAAAAAAGGGTGAAACTATTCATGGCGGTCATAAATATGTTAGTGCCAGGCTGTAAACACTCTTTTTATTGCTTTAAAGTTCGGCATTTTGACATGAGAGGCTATGGGGATTGACCCACTTTTGGAGCCAGCCTCAAGTGGCCATTAGAGGAACTGCATATTGTGATACTTAAAAGACTTGCTTCTTTTTTCAGTCCCAGAGGTTTCTGCTTGGTCTAGGCCAGGGGTGACAAACATAAAGCCCAATGGCCGGAACTGGCCCACCAGAGGGTCCAGTCCAGCCCGGTGGATGGCTTTGGAAAATATGAAAACTGTAAGGTGACAGGAGAAATTTTGGACTTTTAACTGTATTTTCTGTCACTTTTACAGCCTTCTTACTGACACAGACATCACACATTGCCTGCCATACTACATCTAAGCATTTGAGCAATACATAAACAATTAAGCTAAAATGCTTTCTTATGTCCTTGTGATAAATTTATTTATTACCGTCAAACTGCTTTCTGTCCCCCCAAATTTAAAACTCTTGAACTCCGGCGGTGGTGTGTGGTTATACGCTGTTAATATTGCTGCTGGAAGCAGACATGTAATCACAGCTTACAGCCTGTTTGTTGCCCAGGACCCTGCAGTGCAATCAGAAACCTTTTGTGGCCTCTAAGAGCAAATGCCATCCTGTTGATGTGCAATCAGACTTTACTTTGTACTTAGAGGGCCTCTGCGTATGATGAGTGCTTGCTGCCATCACACTAGCGGAGTGAAATTAAATGCCCCCACTCTGTCTCATATATAATCAACAGGTGTGCAGCCAGCACACAACACAGCACTAAATCTGCAACCGCACTCCTTTCAAGACACTTCGTTTGGCTTTTTTTCCCCTCATCTGGGGCCGAGCCGAGGTGGTTGAACTGCTAAAGGTTTTGCTAGTTGTTATGCCAGTGATAGTTCAACAGCAGTTTTTACAATACCTTTCATTGCCGAGCAGCAGACAATACAGTTTTTCCTATCACTGCTGACAACATGCCCACCTGCACGCTCTCCTGCAAAGCCCAGCTCAGCCCAGAATAGATTTTCTAATCAGCGCCCCATTGTGGGCTTCAGCCCTGTGTCTGGTAGTGATATATCACAGGCTCAGCTTTCCTCTGCCTTATCCACCTTCTCCTGCTCCAACGCCTCCTTCCCTTCAAAGCCTTTGAAAGTAGCGAGTTTGACACTCGGGCTATCAATTACCTGCTCCTTTTCAGCTTTGGCCCAAAGCCCCAAACCTCAAACATCCCAACAGCCCTGAATACAAAGTTCTTCAGCAGAAGTAGGCAGAGCTGAGGGGAAGCAAACTAAGGAGGGAGGCTGCAGAACATCTCTCTCCTGCTTTGTCCTGGACTTCAGTGACTCTTAGGGTTGTAGCCTGGCCTGTCAGAATCACTTTGTCCATTCAGTTTGCAAAAATGAGAGATGAGGAGAAAATTTAAAGAAATGGGAGATGAATGGTATCAAAGAAGAGGGACAATTGGGGGGGGGGACCAACAAAAAAGTTGCTTAAATTTTTGGTGCCACATTTAAGCAGAAACAGCTCTCTCTTCTATCTGCATGAGCACGTGGCTTTTCGGAATCTGACATTTTCTTCAGTATTCCCAAGCGGTGGCGGTGAAATTATTCCAGAAGACTAATTAAAGCAGGTTTGCATCATTCCCAAAGGGTGATTTCAGGGGATGAGCAGTTAATACTGCAGAGTTTTAAAAGCTGATGAGGAATATTGAGGGAGTGGTAGGTCTGGAATCAGGGCTTCATACTTTCAGGAACAAACTCTGAGAGATTTGCTGTTTAAATTCAGACTGTTTGTTTATATTAGCAGGTAATAAAAAGAGGCACAACCAGGATTTGGATCTTATTTTGATTTTGAGTTTTATTTCTTGTAAATTTGATTTTTTTTTTCTTGTGTAAAACTGCCCAGTGTTCTCACAAATTTATTACTTCAATCCAAAGAAATTTCCTTTTTTCCCCAAACGTTTCCTTCCTGCCCTGGCCCAGCTGGACCTTCCACATATATAGGCCTATTGTGCAGGGAATCCAAAATGGAGAATCATTTGGAGAGGTTAAACAAAACAAATACACCAAATAATACACTGAAAGTGTGCAATACAAAAGAATTTCAGTCATTTTCATTCATCACCCTGAAGTGGTTTCTGAAGCCCTCGATGAACGTATTTGCTGTGGCGATCTTGGTGTTTTGAAACCAGATGCGACTCGTCAATCACAAGTCTTTAGCCAATTAGCATGCAATGCATAATCCTCCTTTCTGACTTACAGAATGACCAAAATTTCCACAATGGACTTAATATTTTACTCAATAGGACCCAAAAACTAGTGACTGAGCTCAGGAAAAAGGACTTCAATAGGCCCGGAAGACTTTTTGCAACCACAGGTATCACCCCCGGTGGCCTGAAAAGAATGCAGGCACTTATGCAGTGGTTTCAAGTTCATCTTTTATAGCGTTCATGGGCTGAACTACATTTATAAAATCTAATTATTGCTTGTAAATGGGGTAAAATTGGCTCCATTGTAAGAAAAAGAGAGGCCATGGCTGTTTTATTTCCATTTGGACATCTTATCACTGCTGTATTTGTTCAAACTAAAATAAAACGTGTTCTCTTGCAGCCAATTTGTGTACAGTGAGAATAATACTCAATGAAATGGCTCCTAAATTGACTCAGATTTGTGCAGGCACTTGACACTAAATTATTTTTTCTTTTTCTTTTTCCAAAGAGATCTTTTTTAGCAATATAGTGGTGTGTTTTTTTCTTTTTGTTTGAGATTGCAGAAATGATGCTTTTCTCTACCGACGATGACTAGAATTACAACTATCGATCAAATATTCAATTCACTTTAGCAAGCGAGCAATCAAAGTGCTCCATTGTGAGCACTTCTCCTCTGCCCCCGTGAGAGCATGTCAGCGGCGCTGCAGATGTGCCGTCCACTTCTGAGAAACGCAGACGGGCTGAAGCTTCGGTTCGAGTCAATTAACTCAATCACTGCTGTCTGGCTCTGGTTCAGAGTGGACAGAGGAGAGGCTGTCTCTCATAAGGGCTCAGTGCATCCAGGGATTAAATTGGAATTTACTTTTTCTTTTTTTTTATGGTGTTTATTGAAGCTTGCCTTTGGCCACCGGTAAACTTCTCTTTCGCATTCATGTGCTCAGCTCTGGGCAAGCTGCTGATGACCTCCAGCAGCAGAGCTCCCCTATAGATCTTTCAGTTTGCTCCGTTTGAAAGTTGGAGTTAAAATCACTTTGCAACACCTACCAGTTCAAAGGTTACTCAGAAAGCCTGCTCCCCTACCAGGCTAGAAACCTGCACTCTTTGCGCCTCATACCTTCATGCGTGTGTGTGTGTGCGTGCATGTGTGTGTGTGTGTGTCTGCATGTTCATGAAGTGCAACTTGTAATGAACACTGACCTTTCCAATATAAAGTGGTTCCAGTCCAGTGTACTCCTCCAGGACAAAGAACTGATTCCATACCCAGCTTCGCTTCACTCGCTGCAGCAGTGCTGAGCTCCCCGCGTGCTCCTCCTCTGCCGGCGTACCCAGAAGGCTCTGGGGCAGAAGGGTCAAAATGGCAAGGGCCACGGGGAGCAAGGTCCGTGCAAATGCTAGAAGATGCGCCCGGTCTCCCATCGCGAAGCACAGAGTAGTATTTGAAAAGACTTTTCCCTTGTTTCTTCAAGTGCAGCTATTTCCTGGGTCCCGTCTTTGCGGGCGCTGCCGGCGTCCTGGAAGAGGAAAAAAGAAGAGGACAGCTGAGTCTCAGAATTTTGGACACATTCATCTTTTTGAATATGTGTCATTCACAGGTCTCCAGCAGTGCCATGCTGTACAGCATTTTCACTTCACTGTTGAGTATAATGAGCTGTGTATCTGTGTGAGCCCCATCATGGCTGAATAAGAGCGTTCCTCCTGTACTGGCGATGTGGAGGAGGAAAGAGATGGGGACAACAGGTACATTTCCTTCAACTTTTTTTATTCTTTTACTTTAACGCAAATCATTAGAAGTTTTTTCTGTATCTGTTAGGTTTGAAAGCCAAAAAATGAAGAACAAAAGACTGAGGATGCCACCGGTGTGCATAACTGTAACACCTCAAGTGCGGTGATCAGCTTATCATAGAATAAAGATGACATTTTATGGGGAATTGAAGCAGGTTTATGATCTATCAGAATCAGTTTGAGCTGATCTGAACAGAAAAGTGAAAAAGAAAATCAATCATTATACAGACTGAAGGTGGAAAATAATTTATGTGAAAGTTTCTGACTTTTGCACTGCCGCCCAAGTGGCCCCGAATGTCAGACAATGGTTTTCAGAAAGGTTCGGACTTTCTCAGGGTTTCCAGTGTATCCAAAACTTTGGATACAGAATAGATGGACCATCAGGTAAGTTGCTGTTTGTAAAGGAGTATTTTTCCAACATGTGTTTGAATGTTGTGTAAATGAGTGAGCATCTGAACCATTAGTAGGTGGATTTTTACATTTTGATAGTAAAGTTACCAGATTAGAGTTACTTTGTTTTTTTATGTAAAGTTAGGCCAACAGGCAATCAGCTTTAATACACAATAAGCTGAAAGGGGTGTCAGAGGCTTTACTTTTAATGAGGCAAGCAGGGCAATGCCCCAGAGCCCAGGAGATAGGAGGGGCCTGTCAACATGACTGGGACATGAAAGAGAGGGGCAAGTTGTGATGGAGTGGCAAGGGCAAGGGTGCACCCAAAGGCCCAGGGGATTGGGGGGGGGACCCATGGCTGCTGCCACATGGGTGCCTGGAGCCAGAGGTTGCCTAATATGGAAGAGAGGGTGGAGTGCCAATCCATCAGATCACCCAGGCTAGCTTGATTATCTGTAAATTGTGTGGGCAGACACACATCTACTCACGCCTCACAGATGAGGCCTAGCAGACCCCGGGACAATTAATACAGCTACACCCCTAACTTAATTATCCATGTGTAGGAGGAAGAAAAAGGTTCATCCCACTCAGTTATTATCAAGGAGGAAACTCTTTTTTTTCTTTTTTTTTTTTTTTTAACACAGGAGTCTTTGGCTCATTTTAGGAGCCTGCATCAAGTGGCCACTACAGGAACTGCAGTTTCTGCAGTTGGCTCCATATTTCCGCTCCAGAGGTCGCTGGCTGGTCACCATCGGTGGTTGTAGCAGCTAGCAGTCTGCAAGACCTCACTTCCACTAATTTAGTTCACAGAACTGAATCTCTATTGTGTGTTTGTGGTGCTGCAGCATTTTTATTGTAATTATCTGACAAAGAATATTCCTATGTATTAATTAAATCTGTGGTTCCCATTTAGGGACAGAAATTCCAGTATTTTGCATCCAATTAGCACTAATTAACAGTTGCCTCTTAGTTAGCCAGAATAATGCTAAAGTTGAGGCTTCAAACGACATAAAACTACAACTAAATAAAAGGACTGAGGAACTGATATCCTCATCCTAGTGTTTTATTTTTGTTATTTAGCAGTAACAACAGGTGTCTGTATCTGTGCGATGACCCTGTACAGCAGCTCTAGTTGACACCTTAGCACCCTGCCCTGTCTTCTAAATAAGGTAATTTTTGGCTCCAAAAACCCAACATGGCATTAACCAAAAAAGCTAATTTTGTTGCTAATGGTGGCTAATTCCATCTTTTCTATACAGTCTTTTCATCTTTTCAATCTTGTATTATATATTTATACAGAGTAAGTAGATAAAATAATGCACATTTCACATTCTGTTTCCCAAACCGCCCTAAAAATATTAAAGCGATGTAATGTTTTGGAGCCTGGAGGAGAAGGCAGAAATAATGAAGCACCAGCTCCAGCTCCTTTGCCTCCAGCTCAGGACACAAAACACGGGGAAGTGTAAGCACACTCTCTCTTCCTTCCTCCTTTTCCTGTCATGAGGAGAGGTGAGCTCCTTCACACCTCCTGTAAAAGGCCCGGGGGTGTGATGTTCTGAGATTGTAGTGTTTCTGTTAACACCCGTGCTCAGCTCTACTCACACCGTGTTCTACAAGCTCCCTTCAGCGCTGCACACCGTTCATTACAAGTGTGCTGTGTATAGCTTCTTTTTTTCCCTTCCATATCGCAGGTTTGGAAGGCCCCTATGGTGCTGCCTGGTTGCAGGATTTCATGCCTCTAAATACCGTCTCCACGTCGTTCTTTTTGATATGAGCCTCATACGAATCCTTAAGATCAGCGAGGTCACTTCTGTGGATTTTTGCAGGAGATGCTTTTTAAGGTATTGATCTGAGTTAATCAATATGTTTTCACATGCAGTGCATGGCACCTACGCTGCCTCTTCCCATCTGCATCTTGTTTTCATGTATTAGGAGGACGGCAGCATCTGCCCGCATCTTCCTGCTTTAATGAGCTCAGGGGAAAATGGCAGATTTACGGTCTGAAAGTAGAAAAAGGGGGAGCGAGGAGGGGAGGGGATAAAAGGAAAAGAAAAGCAAAAGGAGAGGAGGCTGTTAGCGGAAAGTTTGAAGCAGCGGAAGAAAGAGAGACTGTTTGACTCATTGGTTGACTCCATTATGTTTTGTAAGAGAGAGTGCTTTGTGCTGCCGTGGACTGCCTGAATCGCCAAACTCAGTTAATCATTGTTGAAGAGGCACAAAAGGCAGGGAAGGGTGGGAGGCGTGGCTGCACTGTCAGCGGGAGGCTGAGCCCTGTGTGTGTGTGTGTGTGTCTGTGTGTGTGTGTGTGTGTGTGTTAAGACAAACCCTGCGAGGGCTGCTTGGCAGGACGACTGACACTTGACCTCGCTGCTCCCCTCTTTTCTGCCTATTCAAGCTGGCTGTTTGCCATTATGAAGTCAAATTAGCTCCCAGACCTGCCTCCCCTCTCGGCTCCTCCCCTTCAAAGGTCGCAGCTTGCACCCAGGCATTTTGCTCCATTTTGTCATGCCTAATGAGGTGACATGCTACGTAATTGTGCTGGCAAAACATTCCTCACATTTCTCTTCTGCTAATCTTACGGCATTTCGCTTGTTTAAGTAAAACAGCAGCTGCCGTGCATGGCGGATTGAAGGGGATGGGAAGATGAAGGGATGAGGAGCGAGGTGGAGGGTGGCGGAGCAATCATATGAAAAAGCTTTGCAAGATTTAAGGCAAAGAGGTATTTTCCCACCGGGCTGAAGCATTCCTCCATGTAGAAAAATCTGCCTTTGTATTCAAAAGAAAAATAAGTCAAAATGGAAAAGGAAGTACAGAAGCATCCAATTTGTCCAGTGTTTGTGTTAAAATGAAAGAAAGCATTGGAAGGAAGGGTTGGAGGAAGAAACTGAGTGACAGTGATTGTCAGGGGGAGCAGCTGGTGTGAGAAAATGATAGGCCATATTGTCGTATCATCGCACTCCGAGTCCACCTGCTGCTCCATTAGCTGCGATCTGACAACAACAGACTATATCAAACTGTTCCTGCGTGAGGTGAGCGATTTCTTCCAATGGAGGAAAACAAACTGCCGCAGTACGACTGACAGGATCTGTACCTCCACCTGTTCTTACTGACTCGCTGCAGCTTGAATGCACTCAGAAAGCACTCGCATTCATGGGAATTAACCCGTGGAACTTGGATTCACAGGGATGGGTGTTAAACCCAACTGAGACATCACAAGGTTGGCATGTCCCCAGAGTTGACGTGAGAGGCTTTTGGAAACACTTTGAGGGTCATTGTGTAACAGTTTCAGTGTCAGGAGGACAAAAACACCTACAGTGAGTGTAGTTTGTACCAAACAGGCTAACCTGAGAGGTAAGAAGAAAAATGGAGGGACGGCACTAGTTGTGATTGAATACGGCGTGATCAAAGACACGTTACTGTGAAGGAACATTTCTGTGGCCTGAATATTGAGCCGCGAGCTGTTTTAATGCACCCATATTGCCAGCTGAGGGGATTTTTCTTCCATCGTCGATGTTTGAATCCAGTTTGAATTAACGCCCTTTTTGGATTCCTCCATCAGCTGACGCAGAGGCCCTCCAAATGAATGTGGCTGTGGATCATTTGTGGTCCTCCCTATGCAACCACCTCATACCTCAATAGGCTCCTTAGCCTTTTAACCATAATAACGTTTTGATTTATTGATGGTTTTTTATTGTTATTATTATTGATATCTATCTATCGGTTGAGCTAGAGTGACAGGACGGACAGGATAAGAAATGTGTACATCAGAGGGACAGCTCAGGTTGAGCAGTTTGGAGACAAAGTTAGAGAGGCGAGGCTGAGATGATTTGGACATGTGCAGAGGAGCGATGGTGGATACACTGGATAAAAGATGTTGAAGCTGGAACTGCCAGGCAGGAGGGATAAAGAACACAGAGAAGATTCATGGACGTAGTGAATGAGCACATGCTGAGAGTTGGTGTGACAGAGTATGCTAGGCATGGATGAGATGGAGTCAGATGATCCACTATGGTGACCAGCACAATACCCCCCCCAAAAAAAATACCTGAGCACATGTGGATGTAATCTAAAAGATGTGACTTTATTCCTGTCTAATTCAAGTCATGAACTCTTATTAGAATTTCATTGAACTGATTAAAAAAAACAAACAGATACATATTTCTTGTAATTGACCTATTGTGACCTACCTGCAGTACCTTCATGGTACACCAGGGGGCCGAGGATGGAATTTGTGAATCTCAGCAGTAGAAAACCCGTGAAAAGCTTACAGAACAAAAAACAACCGTCTGCATAGCTTTTCTGACATGGTTGCTGTGCATGACGATATGTACGCTGGAGCTTTGTGGATACGGCACCCATAGAAACCGCATCAAATTGTGTACCTCAATACGTACACTTCACAAGTTTCTTTTCAGCAATTGCAGACGGCACATTCCATGCGTTGTGGAGTCATGTGGTGTTCATGCATGTTAAATTTGAATGTCTAATGTAGAATAATTGTTTAATAAACAAGTTGCAAAAGCTCACAAAATGCAGTTCTGAATGTTACGGTTGCAGTTAAATGTTGCGAAAGTTGCTTCTTGCAAGTGCACAGCTCACTTTGATCGGTTCGAGACAACACTACCCCGTCAAATTACACACACTACACAAATAAACACAACTATGTGGTCATGCCTCTAGCAAAGCAAAAAGTTTGCAATTATAACAAGAGCTCATGTAAAAGTGCAGAAAAGTGATATCAAGAACTTGTTGCAAATCAATTATTTCTGAGGGAAAGATCCAAAAAGTTTACTTGTTATAGCTGCTTAACCAAGATTTTGGGCTCTAAACTTCACATTAAGGGGAAAAAAATATATTTTCAAGACATTTCGAAAATTGGCAGTTCAATTTTTCATATTTTTGTTTATTTTATACTGCGATTATTGATATATAACCAAAAAAAAAGTTTTTAAATTTGATTTAAAATGCTCTTAAAAACTTGCCAGAGACCTTTCTGTCCACCAAACTCCCATTTACTTTGTGAGGTTACCAGGGTCCAGCTCAGTGTGTGGTGCATTAGTATGGGTTTGCCCTGTTTGAGTGCTATGTGGAGCATTATTAAGTGTTAATTTCACAGTGGCCATGTCTTTGCTCCACTCACCTCAACTTTAAAAAGAGGCCTCCCAGACTGTGTAAAAAGCTCCTTAAAAACTGGGTGGACCCATGAAAAAGGGTTCCACCCACCCCAGCGGGGCGAAACGTCACGGCCAATTTGTTAACCGCAATTGATTTTGCACGGTGGAAAGCGGCGGCGGTAGCGCGGAAGCTCTGAATATCTCTGACCCAGGCGAAGTTGCTGCATCGATACACTTTTCTTGAAGCGCAGAGGACCCGGCATGAGAAAGTGTCTTTCAGTAAGCCAAACACAATGAGCCGCGCCGCCGCTGCAAAATGCAGGAGAGTTTTCTGAATCTAATTTCACTTCCAGGCCCGAGCTCCAAGCGTGACGGGCCATATTCCCCAAAGGAGTGTAGGTTTCTAAGAATTTCTGAATGTATATTTGCTTATTTACATAATTAAACGGAGACAGCTGCTCGCATGAACTTTTAACAAGCAGGCCTCGACTGCAGCACGGCCTCTTGTATGTTTTGTATGCGTGTGGATAAACCTGACCACTTCTTGTGGTTTCTATACCGTCACCGCCTGCAGCAAAGACCCAGTTTCCTCAGCCGGCTCACGGGGCGAGCCTTCAAAGGCAGCATCGAGCTTAGCCGAACTCTCTCAAGATCACACAGTTGTTTGTGTGTTGGTATGAATATAAGTTCACAGCATGCCTGCGTGCGCGTCAGGCTGCTGCCCTCTATTTGCCTTCCTTCCACCAGCCTCGGACCCCCTCAGGACACAGATGCTGGCATGAGCCCGTCTTTGAACCTGCTTCTTTAATTGTGGGGAGCTCAGCCAGTGCAGCTGTGCACGCCACCGCCGCAACCAGCGTGTCTCTCCCTGTGGCTCATTTACTGTAAGGTGCTTTTAATTACTCCCTCTCCCTCCACTCTCTAGTTTTCTTTGTGCACTGGCTGAGCTTCAGAAGTTTGGTAACAGAAATAATTCATCCACCCTTTCCTCATTCTTCCCTCTTTTTCAACATCTGTGCGACTGTACCGCTCCGACTTATTTTTTAGCTTTCCTTAAGGTCCTTTTATCCCATCTCTACTGTAGTTTTGGCCTTTATCTCCTCCTCCAGTGCACAATCAGTTCATTCATCGCTTGGTTGGGGCCATAAAAGGAGCCTTGTCATTTATTGAGAAATTAAATCACACAAACTGGCATTCATCCCGGGCACTGGTGCATGGAAATGATGTCACAGTTCATAAGCGTCATCTGGAAAAGTTTGCAATCAGTGTCGCAAATTAAACCGCGGCATCTCTGGGACGGATCCTTTTAAATTAGCAGCTGGAGAAGCCCCCGCTCCTCGTTAGGCCCGTTTCCTGTGCTGGAAATGTCGTTTGAGAAACCTGAACGGCGTTGCTATTATGGATTCCAGCGCTCAGTGCTCATCTTTCAGAGAATCCACCTCCCCATAATGGCAAGAGAAGCCTGTCGGCTCCTGCGAGGACGCACCTGCCAATCTGGTATCTTATTTGCGGGCCTTACAAAGAGAGGCGATAGCTTAATGGGTTTGATAGTGGGGAGAAAAAAGTCCTCATCTCGAGAAACTAGAACCTTGACTCAGGCTGTGGAATGAGGTCTGAATGCCAAATGGTGGTCCCTTAAAAGCAGATAGGCATTCCTCTCCTTCGGCATGACTTGTTTGAAGCAGCGACAGCGCAGACGTGCTGAGAATTGGAGCCGTGGAAAGTTTGTTGTACCCCCCCCCCCGCATAAAAAAAAAATACTCACCCTGACCTACTTTTGACAGCCACATGCCTGTTTCTGTAAACACTACCTATCAATTAATGCATGCAAAAAGAAAATCGAACTATCGATCGGATGGTGCGGCGCTCGGTTACAGCTCAGAAATCCCCAGTGGAGCGTACACATCCCCCACTGTACCCCCTGTTTACAGCTTGAAAGTATTATTGGCACAGTTCAAAACGTGACCGGTGAAAGTCACACACACACACAAAATCCATGCCTTACCTTTTTAAACTTTATTCCTTCTTCTGCTCGTTTTTCTCCTCCTCTTATCTCTTTGTTCTTCTTTTCCCTGCACGGTTCCTAAATTTGCCTTGTAAAAGTTGTGAGAGCTGCTGCCTGCAGTGAATCAGCTTCCCTAAAGTCACCTTGAGTCCACGCTCTGTCTCTCACTGGCCTCTTTGTAAAGTTTCCCTTCTCTCCATCTGTATATATAAATAAATATAGATCTCCTGGTACTGCCTGTGCTCCGTCTCCACTGCTTTCTGCCTCTCATGCCTGTCTGCACACTCTCATCCCCCGGTGTTGCCTATCTGGGAACCCAATCAGGCTAAAGGACCAATTGTCCCTCTTTACAATCAGTGGGGCAACCTCCCCCCGGCTCTGGCGTAATCCAGCAATCTACAACCTTGGTCAGTGGGTAGAGGAGAGGGTGGAGAAAGAAGAGTGGAGTGGTGGGGGAACTGACAGCAGGATAGGGGTGAAATTACAGCAGGAGGGGGTGCAAAATCAGGCGAGCAAAGGATAGGGGAATGAGAAGGGAGAGGCATGAGGTAGGTGGTAGATAGTAAGCCGTCGAGGGGGCGTGCAACCCATTTCATCTCAGGGTATTTGCAAGTGAATGAAGTGGCCGGCGTGGAGGGGAAAAGCATGGGCTAAGAGTGTGGCAACTGCCAGGGGTGCAGGATCACCGGCCAAAGTCGAGAAAGATGGAGGACAAAAAGGAAAACGCCAGCAAACCTGCCCTAATGCATTTTAATGAGGCGGTGTTGTACACCGCTGGATCTGTAGAGGGATTTACGGGCATGAAAGATGAAGCTTTACACTGCATTATATTCTGCTGCTCGCCCGGTCAGAGTCAAAGCAATTAGTTTTCCAAATTGGCAAAAAGAGGCAGAAAAAAAATCAAGCGCACGCCAATACACACAATAAGCGCAGCGGAAGATTAGTCGTGGTCACGGAGATCTGATCCCTGTTTAGCACCGAGAGAGAGAAAATAGCAGCGTTTCATTTAAGCAATCATGGAATTAATGCAGAGGTTCTCAGAGTCGAGTCTCTTGCATATTTCTCCTCAGGAGGAGGAGGACAGTGAACGTGAAATCATATTGGAGATGTACTCAACCATGTTTAAACAGAAATGAGAATATATTGCAGATAAAGTGTTCTAGGCAGCTACTTGGGTTCCTATTTTCTTCTTTCATTACACAGTTTGAACTGGTTACATATTGTTTTTACAGACAAAGTAAAGTGATGAAGCAAAGTTTATCCGTTACTCCCTCTGGGACAACTTTGCTCTTTTTTTTTTTTCCACTCGACGGCCCTTTGACTCTCCTTAATCTTCCTGACAGAGTAATTTGGTGTGTTGTACGGCTCTAAAAATACAGATGAAGGCTGTTGTCACCCACTGAGCCAGATGGTCAAAAGGTTGCACTTCTCCATCGGTTCAATATGTTTTTTCTCTATCCCACTCTGTCCCTTTCAATATGTCTTCTTTCTCATTTGGCAGGTCATTCTTCTTCACCACCGACCCCTCTCCCCTCCTTTGCTGCCCTCCCCGTCGTCTTTGTCTCTTTGAAGACCTGACTGGTTAGCGCCCCGGCCAATCTGTTAGCGAATGCTTGACTGGACCCCCGGAAAAAAGGCAGGGGCTCCCTCTTTGTTGGAAAGGGTGGCATTCAGGCACATTGAACAACGCCTTCCATCACTGTGGCAGAGCAGAGGGTAATAATTGGCAGAACAAATTGAACCTATAGGACTTATGGAAGGGCCTCTCTCTGTGCTGGTAGACATCTGGAAAACAAGTCCCTTTGGGCGCCCGGCACAAAGGCCCAGACTCACCGTTTAAGTAGATTGGATACAGTTGTGTTCTGCATGTTGCTGGACTTTGGTCTTGTGGCAATATGCAGGATGTTATAGGGACACGGTGCTTTCACGCATTGGATAAAGTACGCCTTCTCTTAAGGTTTGTAAAGGCCGTGACTGGTTGTGTCACCTCGGAGCACCTTTCACCACAACTTACAACAAACTGAGACTTTCATGAGGAAAGCAGATGTCATGGTTGTTAGACTTGCAAAGAACTTAAAGGTTTTGGTACTGCATTACTAATTAGTCTTGCATTATCACTCTGTTAATTGTTTTCTTTAATCTTCTGCCATCTTTAGTAACTATTTTCTTCTTCTGCTTCCTTTATCACACTATTTTTTTGGAACCAAGGGTGCAGAAGCAAAAGGTAACATAATTTAAAACAAAGCTGCAAAAGGGAATGTCTGTTTTTTAATCTCATTTAACTAAATATCACAATAGTTGCATGCATAGGTTAAAGCTCATGTAATTTTTTTACATACACTGACATTTAACATTCACACAAAAGTGTGAAAGTGCTCATTTTGTTCTTGATTACGCCACTCAGCAATCAACTGGCTAATGTTTCAGCGAGCGACTACCCTTGGGGCTGCAAAATCAAGCTAATGTAGTTCCTCCATTGGCCACCGGGGGCTGCCTCCCAAAGTGAGCCTCATAGACCTCATAAAGTGTAGCGTGAGTGTGTGCAATAAAGTCCTGTATGGATGTATTTGTGTGAATGGGTGAATGTGGCTTGTAATAAAAAGTGCTGTTAAGTGCTCAGAGTAAAAAAAAAAAAGCACTGTATAAGCACCACTCTATTTAGCTCGTTAACCAGCATGAGCCACAGTGACAGCTACATATATCTGACAGGTAGTTATGCACCACTGGATAATGTCACAGTTGCAGGAAAGATACTGCAGTTATTAAACCCCGAGATGTACCAGTTAACACCTGAGACTTTGTCCACAGGTGTTAACTGAGTACGGCTTTTAATAGTTTGGGTTATAGGGGCTTCTTTTTATTGCTTTACTCCAAGTGATCTCCAGAAGAAATTGGCTGCATCCTTCTCCCCTACTGCATCCACATAGCACTGTATTCTTGTGTTAGCTGAAGAGCTCTGAAAACACTGATACAAATGTTGTTTCTCAAAAAAGAACAACAATAAAAGAAAAGAAGCAGACAGACATTCACAAGGCCACACTTCTAGAAGAAAAAGTGGAGAAACCTCCAGTTAATAAATCCCGCTCCCCCATAATAAAATAGCTCCCAATACTGCCATGCTTCAAAGAGCAGATTAAAAATAATGACAACGGTAAGGTCCAAAAGAAGTGATGAAAAAAAACAGCCGGGGAAGGTAAGACCCTGCTTCTTTACTCTCACTTATCATGTAACAGCCTTCAAACGGAATAACCTAAACAAAATTCAGCCGGTCTCACTCAGCGTATCGCTTTGCCACCACAACCACCACAAGGAGAAAGCATGAAAGAGGGTTAGGTTTCAGAAGAACAAGATGAGAGAGCTCCAGAGAGAGGGAGCAAAGCCTCCATGTCATCTAAGATAAGAGGAGCAGCTCTCTTCCCTTCTGCCCGAGATTAGAAATGGCATCGAGCAGAACAAGCCTGAGTACAAAGAGCTCTTCTGTGTCTTTGGGGTGCACAGTCAAGCCTTTTCATGTCTGATTTTGGCTACGGGTCGAAACAAAGGGAAATTAGACCGGGAAGTCATTGTGTCTTTGTAGGGAGAGAGAGACACACATGCACATGTGATGGAGAATTTGTGTACGCAAGCCAAGTTGTGGTAACCTTTACAGTAATTGGTAGAAAAGACAAAAATAAGATGTTTGGCCTTAATTGTGAGGCATCAGAATTGGCACAGGGTCGAAAGAGTGAACCGTGACATTAAGTGCCTGCTTGGCTTCATCTGGCTTCCTGCTTCTCGTGCTATTGTCTCAGATAAGCTGCCTCTTTCCAGATCCCATTTTCCCGGTGACCTTTTCACCATCCCTCCCCCCTCCGTGTCTGAGCTACGCCACCTCAGCAGGGTATTGACTTTCACTCCACCGTGTTAAACTTCACCATCCGTGTACGCCTCATTGCCGAGCCTCCGCCGTGACAAGAGGCGGCATTCTGTTTGGGATAAAAGGCTCCCCGGGCTGTTTGATGCGGTATTCCAGAGGGAATAGGCAGGGACTTGGCCTTGATGAGCTGACAGGAGCTGAGGAGACGTGGGGGCCTCGAAGCAGCAGGACCACAAACCTCAGGAACAGCGTGTCTTGCTCTGATATTTACCCCTCCCCGTTCTGTCATTCCCCATAACCCCTACTCTGTGCTCTGTCCCTGTGACCCTGTCTGCGAGGCTGAATCTGAAAGACTGGAGCAACTTTTTGAAGTAAGAATTAAGGACGAGCACATGCGTTGTGACTGATGCAAGCAAAAAAAACATGAATGCACGCAGAACATGAAATGTCTGAATTATGAATGCATTCTGTCTGCAATGCTACTCCTGCTTAATTATTTACATGCAGCCAACAAAATGAATATAGTAAGAAGAAAGGCATACATGCTCCTCCAAATGAAAAATAGCATCCCATTCAAGAGTACTTTAAATCAGGCACTGGCAGCATCTGGTAACTTTTGTAAGCACAAAAATCATTTTCTTCAGGACTTACTTAACTTACTTACTTACTAATGGATAACTATCTCTGGTTTAAAAGGGCTCACTGCTCTCATGTAGGCATATTTGAGCCTGAGTCCTGAAACTCGACTTCGTAGAGTAAACAGCATAACAATTAGGTCGAGTGCACGCGCTCCGTTACACGTTGGGTATGCCGGAGGCAGCCACACACATGATAAATGCTTTCTTTTGTTGGTTTCTGTGCGTTTGTAGTTCCACACTGATTCACTGATCAGAGGAAGAAATAGTCCAGCGGGGGTTTAAACAACACCATCCGCCACTTTCTTCTACCTTGAAACAAACCCGGCTTATCATAGTGGTTCCTTTCAAAGCTTTGTGCATGAAAAGTTTTCCAGCTAAATAAATGTGACAAATCCAAAAAGAAGAAAAGAGCATCATCTTCTAAAACTCGCGCCGCCCAGTCTTGGCTGACTCCTCGTTAGTTGGAAAAAGTTAAAAACAATTAGGGTGTTTATGAAGTCCTCCTTTCGGTTGAAGTCTAACTCGTGAGGTCTGTTGCAGCATAGCATTTTCCCCCTGTGTCACCTGGCAACTAAAAGCATCAAAGGACCTGCTCATCTCAGAAGGTCTAGGATCCAAAGAACCTGAGCTGTGCCCGCTGCTTTATTCTCGCAGACACACCAGGTCACAGATTCTTGGGCTGCAGCGGCAAACCCTTTTACCAAACAACATGACTTTTTCATCAGTGCACTTAACAATTATGTTGAAGAATCCCATTTTGGTGACTTTACAAGCTGCTGCTGGATAAAAGGTACTCGCATATTTGATGTGTGTGTGTGGCTTCGTAAGCAACAGCCAGCCTCTGTGCAGCCTTGTATGCCAACCAGCATTACTATCAAATTTCCCGCATGAAGAGGAGGGAATAATAAGACGGAGACAGAGGTAAAGTGTGGGAAATAATAAAAAGTGATACATCATGGACCTGAACAATGGCATAATCAGTTATTAATTAGGGGATAGTAATTTCAGTTTGCATACAGCAGAGATAAAAAAAAACAAAACAAGACACTTTCTCCATCCTAATCAATGCAGAAATACTAAACAGGGCTCACAGTCTGCAACCACGCTTCCATCTTTGAGGTAACAGTAATGTGAGCATGCTGACATGCTCAGACTAACAATACCAGAACTGTCTGACTCACGATCCAACACAAGTCACAGGTTAATGTGATGTGTGATGTACAGAAAAAAAAAAGTGATAAGTTTTGTTGCCACTGGCTGGCTGTGTTCCACAAAGTAAGTAGGGGAAGTAGGGAATTAAAGTCCACTGAGAAGTCAAGGACGCAATCAAACAGTCACAACCAGGACAAGTGAGCCTTGTTTCACTAAAATCTGACCAATATTGGATGAGGAGCAGCAATTTTGTCTGTAAAATGACAAACGTGACCCGTTTCGTCATCATTGTGTGCAAGTTTGAAATTTTGAATACTGTAGGAGAAGTGGTGATTCTTGTAAACTGTAGATGGACAAACAGATGAGGCCTCGCTATGATGTGAGCTCGTCAGTCCTTTGTTGTTCATTAGGTAGCCCATTAAGGGCTGCCTATGTAGCACTATGTGTTTCAAAGGACACTGAGAAAACAATAGGAAAATGGACTAGAGTGAAATATCTTACCACTCTATTTAAAATTAATCGGATAAGGACTTTCTTTCAAACATGTTGAGGATCACTCAGTACCTTTATGCAACTGTGTAGTTTCGTTTTACTTGGGTGAAGTGTCTGTTCGACAGAGGGCGCTGTGGGCACAAGGACACTGACAGGATTAGCAGAACAAGATGGTTCGTAGCCGAAGTCAGTGTAAACTATGCGGATTAACGCAGATGCTGCACTGTCCTGTCCTTCACAGGTAAGGTACCCAGTAACCTCAATAAAGACGAGAGGAACTGAGAATAATCCGAAACGTAAAGCCTTAGACTGACTGTGCTCGAGAATGTCTGTGAAATGATTTTAACTGTGACTTAGGGATGGCGCAGGGTGAGCACGCTAATGCTAACGCTAATGCTAACGCTCATCGTGCGAATGCTAATCACACTAAATTGGAGTGAAAGTGAGTGAGGAGATGTGTGATGAGACACGGTCGGGAACGAGACAAGAGACAATAATGAATGTTTAAACGAGCCGTGTGAACGTGTATAAAGAGAACCTATGTACATCGTTATCTGTGCATGATGGGGGGGGCTGAGGGCAATTACGAGCCGTACTACAGCCCGCGCTTGTCGCGGTTTTGACCAACCATAGGCCAGAGAGACAGGACGCTGATTCCTGCATACCAACCAAGATAGGAGCGCGTTGATGTTTAGAAAGTAAGAGTTTGTACTGAACACTGTTCAAGACTGTTACAAAGGAACAATTGTGTTAAGCAGGAGAGATGATAAAGGTGAAGAAGAGGTGTTTCATTTGATATCTGTAATTTGACTGTTTTCTTATAAGTTGTGTTGTGTTTATGCATAAGCAGAACAAGATGCTCTGTAGCCGAAATCAGTGTAAGCTATGCCGATTAACACAGGTGCTGAACTGTCGCGTTCTGCTCTGTGTTTCACAGGAAAGTGTGTTACCCACAGAATAGACCGCTGTCATTCTTAAAGGTGTAACACCTACACAGGAAGAAGCCATTGAAAAGTTGCTGAAGAATTTTTTTTATGAAACTGTAAATAATCAAACACATTAGGATTTGCTCTCTGGGGAACATTAATCTCTGTATCAGATGTCATAGCAAGCTATTCAAAGGTTGCTGATAGAATTTCCCTGCAAACTGTAAATGTCAACCTCATGGTGGTGCCACCGGAAAACTACGGATTACCAAAGTCATTGGGATTCACCCTCAGGGGAACATGAATGTCTGCACCAGATGTCAAAGCAAGCAATGTAAAAGTCACTGAAGCATATCCCTTCGAACTGTAAATGTCGACCTCATGGAGGTGTTAGAGAAAAAAACCCCAAATCACAACAGTCACTCAAATTCATTCTCTGGGGAACATGAATGTCTGAATAATATATCATAGCGAGTTATTAAAAAATAGCTGAGACATTTCTCTTCAAACTCTAAATCCAACCTTATGAGGGTATCATTGGGAAACTGCTAATAACCAAAATCATTAGGGTTCACCCTCAGGGGAACATGAATTCCTGCACCAGATGTCATGGTTAGCCATTAGAAAGTTGACCTTTCAATTCACGGTAAATGTCAACCACATGGTGGCGTTAGGGGAAATATTCAAGGATTAAACTGCTCATTAGGATTCAGCTTCTAGGGAACTGCACCAGGGTTGCTGGCAAAGTGTCTTAAAGGATAACATTTTCAGAGTTTGAGTTACTAGTTTGGTTAAAAAAGAAAGTACAGTTTTACAAGGCCACTCTTTCTCAGGACTTTTTCATTCTTCACTTTAGTTTTATGTATTTTGATCCACATGCTTGCTTTTGGGGTATTATTGGATTATTGGGTTTCTATCTATAATATAAGTCTTAAAGTTACCCATTTAAAATCCCTAAGAGGGCTATTGTTGTGAATTGGTGCCATATAAATAACTAATGAACTGATTGATAGGGAAGCTGCCAGTTTCGTTCTATTTCAGTGTTTTCGAGAAAAATTAATGTTTTTTTTTGTTGCAGCCTATTTTCAGTTGTAGTAAAAACTTTTTGTCTTGTGCCCACTGAACAATGAATTTACTGTATAGTTACATTGATTCTTGTAAAGAGAAACAGGAAATGCAGTGAACGGGAGAAAGTGAAAGCGCACAAGGAAACAAAGGTTTGAGATGCTGCTTGATTCGTGGGAAAATCTGGCACCTGTTTTTCTAGCTGATTTAATAATGTTCCCATTAACTCCATGCCCGGCTGACAGCCCAGAGGTTGGTGACAGAGTGATCTGAAATCATCTCTCTCTGACTCTTCTAATGACTCTACTGCTGTGCTCAGCTCTACACCGGAGTAGGAATCTGGGCTGCTGAATCTGGAGGCGTAGCAGAAACGTCACCATCAGTTATTTCTAAAGAACAGTCTTTTTTGTGCTGGATAGACAGCCACAGAAAGCAAAGGAGAATTTTAATACCTCATTTACGGAGCTGACAAAAACTATCCCGAGAATGTGGAAACATTTGGTACTGACGAATGTAGAAGAAAGCAGGCCTACGCTCCTAAAGTCGGAATTAATTGCCATCACTTCTGCTGCTGCCATGAATGAGTTTTTGAGAATGTGACACTTCTGGGACTGATCTGGGCATTATCTGTAGGAAAATTAATCCAGAATTCATCCCCAGTGCACAAAATGGGATAATATGACACCTCCACATTCCCCAAATTGACATCTTCGAATTTAGTAGAGATGCTGTAGTCAGGCAGTCAGTGTGACATGGCCTAATCGGAGCAGGATAGTGTCAGAGGACTTTAAAGTTCATTGAAAAAGTGACCCAGTGGATGAAAAATCTCCTTAAACCTATTTCAGTAATGGTAAATTTCATTACCCAAAAACCGATGAAGCAAAGGCATCACAGAAAGCAGATCAAAGTTTTACACTTTATTTTGCAGTGGAGCATCGATCGAATCTAATCTCAAAGCCCTTCAAAACTCATCTGTGTTTATAATCGAGCGATCGGGGAGCCCATCAGCTGGTCTGCAGACTCTGGCAGCAGCAGCTGTTTTTCAGGGCTCCCAGGTTCAAGACTTCCTCTTTGTTTATGAATGGAGATAAATATGAATGTGCTAATAAAAACCTAAATTGTTATCAGATGTCTTTGACTTTTGCACTCAAAATTGACCTTTTTGGGGTTTAAAAAAAATTTTTTTTTTTACTAGTATGCAACCCAAACCGACTCGAACATGATTGGTAAATAGAAGTCAGACTGCAAACAGGCTACAAAGGGAAACCAGATAGCTTCAGGAAATAAAAGTCTTGGCTGCTGCCCATTGATTCCACCATATATGCAGATACCTGTTCATAGAGTTAGCATTTAAGCATTATCACCAGGTTCCTATGTTTTTCTCCAGCCCTGTATGCAATGTAGCTGTTCAATTCAATTCAATTCAATTTTATTTATATAGCGCCAAATCACAACAAACAGTCGCCTCAAGGCGCTTTGTATTGTGGGTAAAGACCCTACAATAACACAGAGAAAACCCAACAGTCAAAACGACCCCCTATGAGCAAGCACTTGGCGACGGTGGGAAGGAAAAACTCCCTTTTACTGGAAGAAACCTCCAGCAGAACCAGGCTCAGGGAGGGGCCGTCATCTGCTGCGACCGGTTGGGGCTGAGTGGAGAGAGACAGGACAAAAGACATGCTGTGTCACCCACTAGTATAAGGTAACAAGTCGGCTATTTAAAATTTTCTTTTTCAGATTTATTTTTGGGCTTTTGGCCTTTAAGAGATAGAATAGCTTCAACATTTTCATCTACATGAGGAATCCTACCAATACGTGTTATTGTGATGGTCTCTGGGACTCGATGTCTGCTTGACAGATTTATCAGCAGGCCGATATATCAGCCAACATAAGCTATTTACCATCTACCGATCGGAATTTATTTATAGAAGTGAGAAACATCTTTTAAGCATGTTATTAACTGTGGTTTCTGCATTTACTCTGTGTTTATGTATATTCTAGTGATG
Source organism: Pterophyllum scalare (assembly GCA_024447675.2). Classification (NCBI taxonomy): domain Eukaryota; kingdom Metazoa; phylum Chordata; class Actinopteri; order Cichliformes; family Cichlidae; genus Pterophyllum; species Pterophyllum scalare. Next base: position 96,885 of record JAMQGT020009995.1, read on the forward strand.
AATTTTAGTTGTGGGCTTTCTTGTGTTTGGTTCATATCTATTTTTAATATTATAATTAGTTATAGTGTTTCTGTTTATGCCTCAGCCCCTTTGTGTTTCCCTGTCTCATACGTCTTAGTGTTCAAGTTTCATGCAGCAAATGCAAGTTTGCACTTGGCAAATAGACATGAATGCACCATTAGTCTCCTTTGGTTATTTCCTTTTTTACTTTGAAGGTTTGCTTCCAGCCTGTCTTCACCCGTGTCTTGTTCAGTGTCTAACCCCCAGTTAGCCTTCAATGTTGATACAGTACCGTCTTCGCTTTGGTGCAATGACTGTGTTTTATGCTCCTGGTCTTACTCCCTTGTGCCATTTGAATTCTTTTTCTATGACAGCAATCATGTTATATCATGTTATATCCAGGTGAGGCCAGAAAAAGTTAGATTTTTAATTTATTTGATGTTCAGATTTGTCCAGTCTGTTCTAAGTGATGTGAACTGGCAGTGGAAAGTGCACAAAAATTTATCCTGTATAATTTAAAGTGCTTTGTGAAGGATGTTGGCCTTATAAGAGTTCAGTGAGACTCTCCTCCCAAATCCTATTGCAAATGAACACCTCTGACAGACAGTGACGGCAAGAAATGACGGACCCTCCATCGAATCCAAGTGTTCAGCTACCAAGCAGGAAAAGAATGCACTCTGCTGTCTTTTGTTGTCCCCTTTGTGCCTTTTGTTCCCGCGACATCCTCTGAAACGCTGCAGTTCTTTGGCTCTGTCCACTGAGCTTTAACTTAATCAATTAGATTATTTCTGCTTTCAGAGCAGCTCTGTCTGCAAGAAATATTTTAAGCAGAAAAAACAAACTAAAATTTGCTCACAGGTTCAATTCCCTCTACAGCCATCATACGTCCATCAAAAGCCATGTGTGCTGTCAAAGTGTCCTTGAGCGAGACGCCAAATCCCAACCTGCTCAGTCATGCAATATAAATCACTGTGAGCGCTGAAGGATTTCATTATCTCCATCCCTCGTATTATGAAGCTTAAAACAAAAGAACAACACAAAAGTGTGAGTGCTTCTTGTTTCAAAGGGACACTGGGGTGTTCTTTTTTTTCAAGTGGATACGAGGACAGCTGAACCTTACCTTGCAGCCTTGAATCTGGGAGCACGCCAGACTAAGCTTTGTGGCGTAATGCAAGTCGACACGCCAGCGGAGATGAGAGGAGAAACAGTTGACAGAGCTTTTGTTACATCTTTAATTACAGGCCTCGTGTTTGTCGTGTTCAAATGACGGGCGGCTCTCTCAGTCTGATCTGCTCTTGTGCCTGTGAAATAAATGGCCTGACCTCCCATCTCCTCTGGACTCACGGACCTAACCAAACACGTGGCTGGAGAGAAGGTGCCGTGCATCAGAGCAAGCACATTCGTTAGCTCATCTGCTTCAATGCGTTCTGCATGTATCTCCCAACCTTCACAAGAAGAGAGCGAGGATGTCTTTGGAGATGAGGCCTGCGTGGAAAATCCGCGGGGCATGATGCATACCTGGGAAGTTGGGAAGGAAAAGGCATGCAGCTGAGTCCCCTGTATATGTGATTAGTATGTCTGCTAGGACAGGTATAGGCTCTGGGTTGCTTCCCCCGGTTAAATCCACGACTGTGTCAAAGGAGATGATCCACGGCTAATATGCAGCTGTCTGACCCTATTACCTTTAGTGGCAGGGCCAGGCTGCTGCAGCCCAGAACTCCTCCAGTCCTTCAGAAGAAATTTAGTCAGGCTTTAAAACATGCTCTGCCTCTCTGCACACTGTACAAGTATTTGAATCTGCACACAGGGTTTAAAATGGGCCGCAGCCATCCAGAACATCACCTTCAGTTAATGAGTAATTAAATCTGATAGACAGTTTAATACAAAGCATTATCAAGCGAGCCACGGAGGAAATAATGTCACCCCAGGTCCTACCTGCACACGCTGCACATCATTTTTTTAAACTACTCATCCCTGTCATCAACAATTCAAAATAAAGTTGCGGTCACAAAACTTCAGAATCTAGCTAGCTCGGCACACAATCACACAACATATCTGCGAGCTAAAGGTACAGTTGCTGTATTTTCCAAGGAGAACTAAAGGTTAATAGGGGTCGGGTTACTTCAACGCTCAGCAAACTTTTAAACGATTTTTTCAGATTTGACTGGATAAGCTTTTACATGCAGATTTTATACAAGTTAATTTAGTGCTTTAGATGTGTTATCAGTATGAGTGCTGAGTAACAGGACTTGATTCTAGAAGGACCCCGTCAGGAGTCATTCATTTGAATTTAAGCTGGTGATGTTCCTTACTAACACTTGCCAAGTTTCATCTTTACGTAACACCTGCATACATCATACTGCATATATTGTAGAATACAGTTGGCTAAATCCACAAAGATTAGTAAACCTCAGAGCAGCAAAGCAGGCCATCCTCTCATACATATACATTATATACATTATCCCAACTTTAACTCCTGCTGGTTTCAAGGTGCATCCACATTCTCGGCTCCGGTTGCCTAGGTAACCCTCTAATTTACTACTAGGTCATACGTCGGGTATCCTGCGTTGTAATTGGTAGTCGCTTCAGTCGCTTGCCTGGGATTTGAGAAAAATTTATCCTGATCCCATCAAGTTCACATCGCCCGTGGCTGTTTTGCCCGTAGTCAAAAGCCACTGAATGGCCTTGACTTTCTACGGTCTCTCGTCACCAAGTTGCTGCAAATTGCTTCCAGTATAGATGCAGCTTCAGGGGCTGACTGCTACTGGAAAAATGAAGTCACACATAATTTAGTCGGGACATATGTTAACCAACTAAGATCTAAGTTTCCAAAGCCAAATATCACACATGTTCACCCCTTAGGGTTAGGCTCGATTCTCATTAGGGCCGGGTATTGAACTCATGTCAACATCAACATAATCGCTCCCATGACGTATTGAAGTACAACAATCACACATTGCAATGGTATGCAATGGAACTCAAGGCAGACATGCTCTCTGCAGATGGCCATGACAACACCTCTAATCTGAGGAAACACCTCAAACACAAAATATATTGAAAGCTCATGACTGGACTGTATTTGATAGCCTGCAGGCCCAATTCACCAAAAGACCTGGAGCTAACCTTAGCACACCTGTATGACACTGACCAAACTGAAATTTCTTATCCACAAACCATTAATGAGCACTTTATGTGAAATAGCATATCCAAAACCATAACCAATAACCATCTAACATTAATTCAATTAAATTTTATTTATATAGCGCTTAATCACAACAAACAGTCACCTCAAGGTGCTTTATATTGCAGGTAAAGACCCTACAATAATACAGAGAAAACCCAACAGTCAAAATGACCCCCTATGAGGGAGCATTTGGCGACAGTGGGAAGGAAAAACTCCCTTTTAACAGGAAGAAACCTCCAGCAGAACCAGGCTCAGGGAGGGGCAGTCCTCTGCTGCGACTGTTTGGGGCTGAGGGAGAGAGAGACAGGACAAAAGATATGCTGTGGAAGAGAGACAGAGATTAATAATAACTAATGATTAAATGCATTAAAGGTGAATGAAAAGAAACACTCAGTGCATCATGGGAACCCCCCAGCAGCATAGCTAAGGGATGGTTCAGGGTCATCTGATCCAGCCCTAACTATAATCTTTATCATAAAGGAAAGTTTTAAGCCTAATCTTAAAAATAGAGAGGGTGTCTGTCTCCTGAATCCAATTTGGGAGCTGGTTCCACAGAAGAGGGGCCTGAAAGCTGAAGGCTCTGCCTCCCATTCTACTCTGAAGTATCCTAGGAACCACAAGTAAACCAGCAGTCTGAGAGCGAAGTGCTCTATTGGGGTGATATGGGACTATGAGGTGTTTAAGATAAGATGGGGCCTGATTATTCAAGACCTTGTATGTTAGGAGAAGGATTTTAAATTCTACTCTAGATTTGACATAACTACTGAATATTGCAGTATGCAAATATTGTGACAGGGACATCACCATCGCAGACGTTGACAGTGACTGAGGCAACCGGTGTGGTATTTAAAAATGTTCTAAATAATTAACAAAATGTTTCAATTGAGAACTATGGACTCATTTTGTAAAAGAAAATTTATTATTTCAAGATGAGTAAAATACCAAAAAAAGATGCTGTTGAGTTCCAGTACTGAATTCCAATCACTGGTGCCGGTTCAAATGTGAAAGGTACATTATCAATGAAGACTTCAGAGTTTTTGTCAGCTTTGGTTGTCTTACTTACAAAAACATTACCTGTGACCACTTACCATGATTACACAAAGGGCAAGGGAAAACGCAGATAATATATACACACACCAGGTAATTGGGGAGATGAGAAACACCAGGAAACAGAGCTGAAACTAATCGGGGGAAAATGGATGCCAGCTTGGGCTTTGTATCAGGTCTGGGGATGATATCGTGCAGAGCTTCTGACTGCTTCTTCCTCAAATTTAACCTGAATGACTTCGAGCGCTCGCCCCAAAAAACCCGACAGCAGACACCGGACTCCAGTGTATCCTAAAGGAGGCAACAAAGGAAGCACCGAAGCACTTTCCCTTAGCATTTAGAGAATTTGATTAGCTTTCATCGTGGTGCCTTGCAGATAATTCAGCATCACTTCAGTCAGTCTTCTTAAACCAAACTGACTATTTGACCGCACCCAAAGGCAAAAAGCCAAGCTGCAGGAAACAGCAGGAAAAAAAAAAAGCAAAAACAAATAAATAAATAAAAAGAAAACAGCAAGTGGAAAGGAGGAGGACAAGGACATCACAAACACAAGAAATCCATTAAACCAAACAAAAATTCAAAAAAGAAACCAGAACCAGGGCCATGAGGCTTTGACACGGTTTTTTTTTATTTTTGTTTTTTCTAAATTCATAAAGACTGAAGTTCAAATTCTTGGAGAGGTGACTAATAGCATACTTGCATTAAGTTCCTCTCCAAACACAATGAAGCTACTTGAGCATTTATCAGCAGAAGAAGAGATAGTTCCCTCAGGAGTCGCCTGATCTGGTAGCGATGTTGGACTCAAACATGAGTCCAGATGAATTGGAGCTCATTCTACGCTTGATACAGTGTTTCCAGTGCAGAATATATATATATATATATATATATATATATATATATATATATATATTAGTGTGTGTGTGTGTGTGTGTGTACTGATGCACAATATAGTGCATGTAATCAATCCACTATTAGCTGACCTGTGGTTAAAGATCAACTTTCAGTTTTAAAGTGCCATATCAGCTGATGTATTAAAAAGGATCTCCGTGTCAGAAATGTAGTTTAGAGACCATCAACCTTGGGTCAGGTGGTATTCCATTACTGACAGAACTGCACACAGAGTGGGAGTAATGGGGAATTAATGAGAGAACCGGCACCCTCGTTTTCACCCCTGGGCCCTTGTAGCAGATTAATGCAGCCATGCTAGATGCTGTAACTAACTAATGAGCACCTGTTAAAAAATACATTTATCTGCATTGTGTTGTGGCTGATGGAAAACATAGATTTTTTAAAAATCTGGGCAAACTAAACCTTTAAAACCACATACAGCCCAATTTGATCTGGGACTGGACGGCTGCCTAATAATCTATAGAAACACGAGATGCTTAGCTACACACTTAATCCCTGAGATGCCTTAAGAAAAATGTCTGCCCCGTTGCTCCTTTGCTTGTTGTCCATTTAAAATAGCTTCCAGTGGCTTTTCTACTTGGCATTAAAAAGCAGATTTCAAATGCTTCATCTGGGAACTAACAAAGTTTTTCTACAGAGATGATGGAGAGCACAAAGTTAGATTGGATTTTGTTTTGGAGGTGGATTTGACCCCACCGTTAGGTGGATTTTCACTATTTTGGGGTCAGTCCCGGGGGAACCTTCTGCAGGCATGATCATCTGACCGTCTTCTGCCTGGTGCCTTGTCTTTGTCTCCACGAAAGGCCACAAGGACAGACCAGCTGCTTGTTGATAGTGCAGAAGCTAACCACAGAAGTGGGGTATAAAGAAAACTGTGTGTGTGTGTGTGTGTGTGTGTGTGTGTGTGTGCGCTCAGCCCTCCACTCCTTGATGTCTTGTATTTCAATAATAAATAGCATCTATATTTTATACCACTATAAACATATATTTTATTCCTGCAGAGGGTACACCTGGTCTCTCTGCTATTCCCAGTTATTATAAATCCTGTTTTTATTTCTAAAAGACAGAATATGGGAGATAATATCTCAATAAAAAGAGAATTAAGAAAGAAAAAGCTGTTTGTGAAGGTCAGTAAATCTTAAAATGCCCTTCATACTTCAAGCAGGTTTGTCCACAGTCGACCCACTGATGGGAAAAAGCAGGCTGAAGTAAACTGGTCTTTAACCCCGTGAGGTCTAAGTCATCATCCTTTTTTCTTAACCCTATCCTTTACTATCAGAATATGTTTTTAGGGACTTGTGTGCGAGGATTGGGGTCATCACCAAGACCTCACAAGATTAACAAGCATAGACCGTAGGACCCCTTCTTGTCCTTAAGACTTTGGCTCCAAGTCCCCCAAAGAACCCTCGAGCAGGGACGAAATCTTGTGAAAAAACAGCTCCTAAGTGAACAAACAAATGATGAAGATGCAGAAATGAGGACTTGGAGAGCTGGCGTGTGAATATTCTAGCAATA